>CCAG010010860.1:0-58665 GCA_001077435.1 Glossina morsitans morsitans | reverse complement strand
TCGGAGTTGAATATTCGGATATGTTCGATGAAATAGAAGCGTTTACTTGCACCATTTCTTGCGCATCAAAAAAAAAAAAAAAAGAGAAAAAGGAACGAATGAGGTAAACGCAACTATTTGCGTAAATCAATGTTTTGTCGAAATTCTTGCCGAAACCAATGCCTGCATGCTTTTCATACAATCTATATATGTTGTGGTTGTCTGTTCATATAATCATAATTATTTAGGGAATCTGTGTACGTAGGTTGCGATCATTCGTCCAACAATTGATTATATAGTTTATCGCAGTCTATGAACACTTATGAGCCATTCAAACCAAGACATAACATAATGTTACGAAAACCTCATAGAGACACAATCTGTGTCATGCAATTGGCGACTGGCGAAAAGATTAACAATAATTAGCAGAAAATTAAGCGGACAAAGGGATTGACATGAGATCGATTGCAGCATATTTGCCAAAGGCAAAGCATTGCAAATATAAGTTCTTCTAAATAATTTGTAAATTGATCCCCTAATCTATACTATGGTAGTGATCAAAATTCATCGCTACGAACTTAATTCCCCAACGGGGGGATTGTATAAATGCGTAAACTCACAATTCGAACGATTTACGTTCAAACATTATTTCACTTAAATTTCTACGATGATGAAGAGGAAGCAAAGAATTTATTATTAAAACTTATCTCTTCTTATCTTCACTAATCGGTAATACGTTTCGTAAACATTTTAGTAAAAATTAAATCATGTAATGCAGACACACTTTGAACTTATTCTGCCGAACTTAGTTAAGGCCGTGCCGTACACTGTATGCATATGTAAATAATGTTTTTGCGTAAATAACAGAAATTGATTAAAACGATAAGAGAGAATATATTTGCTCTCCTAGTTTCGCTTTTTATTTCGGCGGTTAGCAGGAGCGAATCACAGGCTAAGGTAAGAAAAGATGTGTACGGTTACTTTTTCCTACCTATACAATAGAATGAAATGAAATTCGTGTTCTCGTGTTGTTTCATAAACGTTTGCTTCTATTTATAATTGTTTCTTTTGGTACTTTTAACTGAAACAATATTATGTAATACACAAAGTTCATATCTTCTGCTTTCCTGCCTTCCTCAACTCCCACTGTCCATGACCTTTTTGTTGTTATTATTATTATTATTATTATTATCGTTAATAATGCAGGAAAGAAGAGAAAATATTGTACTCGTCTTGGACGAATTTCGAATGACCACAAATCAAAGTCTCTTCTTCTTTTTTCTTATAAGAATGAAATTATCCGGGTCAGGGTGTGTTTCTAAGTGAGCGTTACAAATATTTGAGTATAATTTTAGATTCTCACATCTATTAAAGATCGCAAATGAAACACAATGAAGACTTGCACTCTTCCAGCTATTGCTACAATTATTATTGTGATGCTCAGGAAGTGTATCTTGCTTATGGTGAAACTTTCTTTATCAAGTTAATCTACAACGTGCAATACCCATTATTTTCTTCTGGCCATTTTATAGTTTTTATAGTCGATTAGGAATTCATATGGACGTACGTGCCGTTTTGATCTTGATAAAAATGATAAATGAAAAAATTTTTATATTCCCAGTCAGGCAGGAAATTGAATCCTTTATTGTTTTCAAACGAATTGTGATTAAGTTAATCGACGTTCTCCAATTCTGTGACCGCCCATTACTCGTAAGATCTTGTAATTGCACTTTCTTACCATCATTTTTGTCATTATGTACTGAATTTGGTATTCAGGGGCAATAGTCGTTATAAAAATGTCCAGAAGTTGAAGTCATTAAAACTACAAAAAGAAGTAAAATACTTGTGACTCCTGCTTGTAATTTGTGATACCTTTGTGACATTAATCGGCAATACCGTGAAGAAGTTATATTACGAATAGGATGCGCATATGAGTTATATGATATTAAGGAATGTGCTAACTTGACAATTAGAATGATAAAATGTAGCTCATTCATGTATTCGGGTAGAGTATGTGCTGTTTTTTTTCATGCACAACTGAGCAACTGGCGGTATATTCATGTCACTAAAACGTTTGCAGCAACCAGTAGAAAGGTTCAGATATTCTATATCTGATATCATATTCTGAATCGATCTAAGCTTGTCCGTTTGTCCGTCTCTTCGTATGTATTTTCCTGTGTATCTGTTCCGGTAGCAAAAATTAAGTAATGGGCTTTCAATATGACAGAAACATTAGAAATTCTTCTACACAAGTTGGTATTGAAATTGATCCAAATTGGGACAAAGGACACAGATACAGTGCGACAAAAACTGAGACACTTTTGATTTTTTTCTGTTTTTTGCTTATGACTCATCATGGTCCCACAGTACTTGAACGAAAATGAATAAAATCAGCCATGCCCGCTCTATATGATATGTAGAGTATGAAAATTTCATTTATTTGGAGGATTTTTTTCAAGTCGACTATAACCTTCTTACTTGTTTGTTTTCAATTTTTCCGTTTTTTTTTATATTCATATACATTTTCCTTTTATTACATCAAGAACTGAGTAAACCGATTCATATGTACATGCATAAGAACGTATTTTGAAATATAATACGTTTTAATATTTCAAAATCTTTTTACGAAATAACAGAAAATTGTAATCTTATAATTAAAATCTTCGTACGGAAAGCTTGAAAAGGGGAAAGGTTTATTGTGAAATAGCAAAAAAAAAAAAAAAGAAAAAAAAAACAAAAAGCAAGAGATTATTTATGCAGCTGTTTTACAGTGTAGTGAGAATAAATTAGCGAAGAAGCATTTTGTTGAAAATTGTTTGTTGTAATTAAAAGCAAACGGTTAAAAGGATTACTGTTGGCCAGACTTGACAATTAAATTATTTTCATTTTATTTTATTTCCTGCTGCCATATAAAGGCTGATTGTTTTATTTTCAAATCTTAGATCTTAGATCTTATTAGCATATGAAGGTTTATTTCTCAAGGCATCCCTTATATGTGAGACGATCATAAAAGTAAGTGTACTTGATCAGTATTTAGCACATTTCGAATCATTGTCTCTTAGATTTTGTTATCGTATAAAGGACTTTTTGTTTCATGCGAGAGACTTCAAGAGTAATCGCTCAACTTTTTCACATAAGAAGTTTTCTCTTTTTTAAAATAGATCACTATGCGAAGATTCAATTCACTTTTCTATTGCGTTCGCTAATGGGCCAAAATATGCCAGTGTAATCAATGTTATTAAAATATATCGAAAATTTCGATTGATTGAGCAAAAAATCACATGAACAGGGATCATGTGGTCAAACTAACTGACATAATTGAATTGATTCGGAAAATAATTCTGAATTGTTTGCTATAATGTTATAAAAAGGAGTGGTTTCTCTCAAGTTCTTCTTTGTGTTGCATACATCCACACAAACTTCATATATATCCTTGCTGTAAGTGATGTGGCGTATGGCCAAAGATATATTATGTAAGAGCTAAGCTTCGTGTTATCAATCATTAGTTTATGTAAAATATTTGAATAGAAAATTCAATCATTCGATATATTGAGCATATATCATACCGTGTCATATATCATATCGTGTGTTTTTGTACATTTCCGCAGCATTTCATAAGTAATTATGCAAACAAAGTTTCATGTATTAGTTGCAGAAAATATCGAGAGTAACTAAGTAAGCACTCACTTTTGGGCTTACAGCTTACAGTTCATCGACATGGTTTATGATTTTACCTACATATCGAAAACTAACGTTTTGACAACTGCTCATAGAGAAAGAGTAACTGTCTCTTCTCTCAGACAATTCATAAGAAATTAATTCTATACCTGACTTATAGAGTTATGAGGTACAAAAATTTATACCTATATCTATAAGTCCCTACACAGATACATATGTATAGGTATATGTATAGGTATATAGTACTTTTAGTAATGATGGAATGATATATAAATTATATCAAAATGAATTTTTTTTTGTTTCATGGCATTTTTATTCGAAAATGATTTCATGTAAAAGATGGCCAAAAACTTAGCTCTGGAACAACTGTTATTTCACCACTGACAGGCAAAATCTTGGAAAACAAGGTTATTGAGAGTTTCCAGTTTATTCCAATTCCGTATAACATAATCTTAGAGAAAAAAGTTCAATGGAATTGTATCGTATGATGTTTATGGCAAGTTCGCATAGGCATTTTTGGAGATTACATGCTCGTAGAACTTTGGTCATAATAAATTGATAGTGCAACGAGAATGTTGCAACATTTTCTCTCGCCCAAGTCAAAGTTGTCTACTTCGTACCGGAAAAAATTACTTATCGTGTCTTTGTAACATTATGCATTGAAGGTAACTGCGATGTCATTATCCACTTCAAAAATGACATTTCCATCCTAAAAACCACACTTAAAAGTTAATTTTGTAAACATTAAAGTCCTTCAGGAGCATCAGATATATTTTCTTTTCACTAAAAAAAAGTGTAGTTCACTAATCCTCAATTGCGAAGTCATTTAACCAAATATGAGCATGAGTCCACCATGGGTTCATTATTATCGTAATAAGTTTTAACAATTTCAAATGCGCTGTACAACTAACTGTGTATGTATTGGATTCTACAAATAATGGCAAAAAAAAAAAAAAAAGAAAAAATTGAATCCATATCTCAGACAGAAAGGCCTTTTACTTACATTCACATGTGGAATTTCGATATGAAGTTTCGAACAACAACTAATCATATCAAAAATTTCCCGATGATAGTTCAGACCGATTCATTTGCATATATATCGTGAACGGTAAAAATGAGCAAAGCACTCGGCCGTATTTATATTATTGTACCTAAAGGAACCCAATTTTCTGCTCCTTTCTTTGAACGAACATCACTGATGTTGCAAGTTTTTGTTGAGCGGACGGAGTTCCTTTAATTCACTCATATATATATATTTTGTATCTTATATATAACGTTTAATCGGAAAGTCATTTTTTTTTTTTTTTTTTTGTATTTTTTCTCTTTTATCAAAAGTGTACCCGTCAATGCTGTTGTAATATTTTATTTCTCCTCTTTTCGAAAATTGTTTTTTTTTTTTTTTTTTGCTTTGTTTTTGAACAAAGCTTGTTATCAAATCTTCCAAATCTTACAACGAAATAAGCTATAAAAGATAGGAAATAATGGAGAAACCTTACCTGTATATGAGCGAATGTATTCATGTGCAAGTGTATTATATACATAGTTGCACGTGAACTGAAACTAATACTATGATGACCGAAGTGATTGGTTGATTGCAGAATAGTAAAAGTTAATACCGGTAGATTGCAAACGAACCGAAATGAACATTGGTTCGTTTGCAGACAGTTAGAATGGATCCGCAATACGTAACAATAATATACATACCATACCATATATATATATATATATATATATGTATATATGTATACAATAGGATTTTCTGAGTTTCTTGTATTACCACAAAATATAATCAAACCAGATTTTATTGTAAATGTTTCATTGTATTCTCCATGTTCTATGACTTATAGGTATTATCTACACGCATACTATACATAGATACTTTCTATTTACGTTATTAGATTTTTTTTTGAAAATTGTGGATGAAAAGAATTCAATGCGACGCAGTTTTCACTTTTCCAAAGCTATTGTATTTCATTGAAACTATACTCATACGGTCTTAATATTAAATTTTTGGTTCTCTTCATCGATGCTATGAGTTTCGAGTTTGCACTGCTTTAAGTTCAGCAAAACTGACACCAGGTATTCTGTTATATCATAAGATTGAAAATTTTCAAAAAATTTTCACATTAACTCGAACACTTTTCAATTTGAGATTAAGTGTGTGTTTGTTAATTTTTAATAGATAACAAATTGAAATGATTACCTTTCTATCTTCTTCGTCTTTTTTGACTTTTATGAAATGCTTCTTGTCGTTCATTTACGGATTAAAAAACAAAAAAAGAAAATGCCGAACCTAACCAAAATAAAGTGATTAAATTGAATAAAGGGCACAGCAAACATAATAGGGAAAGAAAAAGCATTTTTTTTTTTTTATATAAAAGCGTATATGTATTTTATGATGATGGCATGCGGCGTTAAAATGCATTAATTGTGAAGGTTGCAAGTAAATGCAATGTGGAAAAATAAAATCAAATGATAATTAATGTTAACTGAATAAAATAAATTATGCCGAAGTACATATGTTCGCATGTAATCAACATCAGCACTTCAGGCACGCATGCTTGCCTGGCTGCCTATCTGCCTGCCTGCATACGCGCTTTTGTAGATGCATATGTAGCATTTATTTAATTTAAATAATGTTTATGTAGGTACGGGCGTGTGTGTGTTTATAAGTTTGTAATGTTGACATTACATTATCTGAAAATTGACATTGCGGTCATAATGTCATATGCAACAACAGCACGAATAGGAGCAGAATTCGTTGTCAAGAGCTTGAAAATGTTGAACACATTTCACAGCTTCGAATGACATACGGCACACACACACACATATATATATGTAAATATATATTATAGAGATCTGTTAGAGTGAGAAAATTTGAGAATTTCTTAACCATGGCAATAATGATATACAATTTCATGCTTAGCTTAGTTCTTATCTCATCCCAAGAGATATTAAATTTTGACTGATAAATACATTTAACAACTAACAAACATAACAAAGATATTGTGTTCACACATCATCACACATAAGCACTACTATGGTAATATGTTATTATTATATATATGTAGATGTATGTGATATATGTGATATATATATATATATGTTATATATTAAAGTGTATTTGTCTCTCTCTCCATCAATTTGACAATTACTAGTTATTGGCCACTCTATGATGTTTGTGACAATCATCTAGAATGCTTCTACATTTCAATAATGTTATTGCGTATGTATTGTGCTCTAAGCTTCTCTGACCTCTTCTTCAGTGTATACATATAGCAACACATACAGAACCATTCATTCGTCATACGTCAAGAGTTCTTTGACACACAATCACATCCCAATTCACATTCATGGCATACATTGCATATGCAATGAGCGTGTTATACACATATGTACTTGAATAGTTTAGATGAACGTAAATGGAATTCTAGAGATAGCAGTTTATAACTATGCTTGTTTAGAGAGCGTATGAAAAGAGAACAAGTAAGAAAGCTTTACAAGTCTTATAACGAATCTTTGATACCCTTTGACATCTATACTAAGCATACACAAACCCATGCGATTTTTCCTCGACTGTGCTCTAACTGTGAGACATATTTTTACTCACACACTATTCATATACGATCTTGATTAATAGTTAAATGAAAATATACATATATATAAATACATACATATCTTATGTATGTATACATTATGACTTTTCGCAGTTCTTGTTGCTGTACTGTACTTTCTAACCGTTCATTAGTTTATTTGGATATGGATTTGATCGGGCATGTGAAATATGTCTGTTGCCTCCTCACGATAAATTATGCCATATTTGTCTCACAGTACACGCTTAGCTAGGTAAGAATATTTTACACACACACACACACACACACACACACACTACATTTTGTAAGTATCCTTGATGTGTACATTAAAATGTTACAGGAGCAATGAGAAAATTAATATGCATTCATTTTTCAATGGTCAGTATGTAAAAGCAGATATATGTTGAAGATGTTAAGTTTTTGAAGTACATTCGCATATATATATGAAAATCATTTCTGGCTAATTGGATTTTTTGACATCATTGAAATTACTGTCAGTTATATGGGAAAGAATTTGTACATTTTCTTTTTTTATCATCTTTTTTGTTGTTGTTAGTGTTTCGGTTCAATAAATGTGTACCCATTTATTTTGCATGTTTTATAGGAAATTAGGTTAATTGATAAGAATTCGCAAAATGGCCTTAATTTTTTTTTCAAAATTCAATAAATATGTGATTGCCAAAGCAAGTAATCAATTTTAAAACGATTACAATTTAATGCATAAGTGAAGTCTAATATATTATGCTATACACACATACAATTGTTCACAATTAATAACTAATATGAAGTCGTGGCGTAAAAATAATGTCAAAGGTTCGAAAAAAAACCCCATTTTTTGTTTGTTCCGAAAATGAAAGGTCGTCTTAGTTGCCTACACGCTGTTAAGCATTACGTTTGTTTGTAAAATAGTATTGAATGTGCATAAAATTTGATTTGCTTTTCAATTGTCTTCGAATTGCTTTATGAATTGCCTTTGAATTGCATTTTAAGTAACGTTCGTCTATCCTTGTCGTTAATTTATTTTTGCCTTACATTCAACTACCATAAAAGGTAACAAATAAAAAAGCAGACCCACAGCACATTTACACATATTTCCGCATATAGTCAGAGTACAACGATTCTCAACGTGATCAAGCATATCATGTAAAAATATATAAAAATATATTTGAAAAATTGTGAATTATTTTTGAAAATAATTTTTACTCATTTCTTTGTAACGCATCGGTTAACGTCAGACCATAAGTTGAAAGCGTTAAGTATATATATATATATTTAACGTTTGTGTACGTAAATTTTTCTCGAATACAGGCGGGCATATGATCTAAGTTATCCGGCAACCTATAAATCTATACTTTGTAAATTTTGTTTACAAAAGATGCAGACACAAAAAAAATAAATAAATAAAAAGAAACCATGAGACATTAAATGAGATTAATGCGATTTACTTTCGAATTGCATGCGATATATTTTGTTGATCGAGTTAGCTTTTTTTCTTTAATGATAAGATGATCGGTAGTGTACATGGCTATTTTTAAGTATTTGTGACGTTCAATGTAGTTTGGATGGATTGTATGAGAAATATACAGTTAGAGCTTATTAGGTCCTAAACCAAATGTGACACAAATGCATATTAGGTTTATGCGGATGTATGCAGCATCCTGAAGGACTTGAGATACATCCACCTTTTTTTTATACTGATCGATTCATAATCACTTTCTGAATAAATTTAAGTTTGTTTGTCCGTATGTCAGTCTCGTTTTTTTGTGCTCACCTATGAAATTAAGTACACTGACCTGCTTTGGTGCAAGGACGAGCCCTATTGAAAATAGTTCGGGTCGGACCACTATTTCGACCGCTTCTTATAGAAGGTGTTATTTTGAAAAGTTGCTACATGAATACCCGCAGAGTGGTGTAAGATTTATAATGATGTGCCGTCTTCATTTTTTTTTTTTTAATTTAGTATTAAAGACAGAACTGTAAAGCGTCACTATCACATGCTTCCATTAACGCCAACCAGACTTTGGCAATTGTGAAAACTCTGACCGTCTCAGCAGGTTTATCACTGACATAAAAATGATTATCCTTTACAATAAAAGAAACACGAACTGAGAAGACGCCGAAAAACATAGGAATTTAATTCGGATGATATGAAATGACTTTTATCGATGTTTTTAACAAGAAACGAATGAAAATGAAATTTACCCCGAAACAGTTAAATTTTGCAACATTTCTCATCGAAACACTATGTCAGACTTAAATTGCTGTAGCGCTTTCTCTTATCATCGATCAATGTATTTTTACGATAGATAAGATAAAAGTGAATTTCGGCATTGATCTCAAAATGGAAACTACAACTTGCCAAAAGAAAATCGCCTTGAAGGGAAAGCTTGAAATTGAAGATTAAATAAAGTGTTCGTAAGAAAGTTTGAAAAAAAAAACAAAATGCTGTCGCATGTATTAGACAACGAATGAATTCAGAATCTGAAGGGTTCGAATCCAAATTCAAATGCTCGAGCATATGTTACGTGGCAGCTCGCGTATTGACCAAGTTTAAAAAGAACTTGGTGTAGTGGATCTACTTTCACTATTTCTCTGAAGATTTTTGTCAAGCAACGAACTGTATATTGGGTTTAATTAACCGTTCCCCGATTCTCTATAAACCATTATTATCTCGCGTTGTGCGAATAAAATATGCTATCATTTGCTTCAAATCGCCTAAAAAGCGTTTGCATTTACAATGATCTTGGAATATGTTTGCCGTTGATTGATTCGTTTACGTGCAAACTTATAGGCGACGGACAAGTTTCACGTTACGCTATACGAATGTAATTGAATGGTATTGATGTCTGCTGTCACAGCAAATCCCTTTCATCGGACCTTTTTCGAATTCAAAGAGAACCACGGCAAAGATTGAACCCATTAAACTAAACTCGCACAGTAGTTCTACGTGTTGCTGAAAACTGTAAACAAACATTTGTATGGCAAACTAAATGCGAAGTAAAAGTATAGAACAATAGATACCGAAAATCTTTGTAATAATCTGATGAGCTTTTGAATTGAATTAACTGAACAAGTGGTCGTACCTCGAGTGTTGCTTTTTCATTTCCCCTAAAGTAGGTTAAGTACCTTAATACGAAACGAATAAATGAAATAAATAAAAAAAAAAAACAAAATGAGAGGAAACATAATTCAAAGGAAAACATTTTTTTTTTTTTTTTTAAATTTATGATTATTTATATTAACGAGTAAATCTATAATTTTATTACTTCATATCTAAAAGAGTAAATGATGAGCATAAAAAAAAAAAAAAAAAAAAAATACTGCTCTTGTTCATGCTTTCAAGTCGCGAATGCTTACTGTGTTCAGTGGAAGATGGATCATATATATATATATACATATATATTTATGTATATCAAATTACATAACAAAAAAAAAAAAAAATTACGAGTTGAAATTTATTGGATAAACAGACCTACAAACATACATTTTTGAAATTTAATTTCCCTTTTTGCAGATGTGTTTTCCAAGTATAAAGACAGAAGAAACGCAAAGAAAGTATAAACATAAAATTTCATCATTTTATAAGTAGACAAACATGCGTATATGTTTATTACCATTAAAAGAGGGGGAAAAAAAAAACATTAAAAAAGATATTTATGTACGCATAAGTGTGTACTCACACACGAGTTCGACTGTTTTGTGCAATTTTTTTCCTTACAACGTAGCATAGAAACGCGAGCGAATTTTTCTGTCGATTTTCATATAAACTGTAAAATTGTCTACATTAAAATCATCTGAGGCGAAATATGATATGGAGTAAGATATTTATTTTTTTTGTTTTTTGTTTTATTAAGAAGTTTAAATCTCTCTATACCTTACATACCTGTATTGCTATTTTTTTTATTAAGATTTAAACCCTTTGTAAAATAAATATAATAACTTTTAGGAAATAGGCGATAATAAGAAAATCACTTAGCAATGTCTTCGCACAGGCATAAGGATATTTGAGGAGATTGTGGTATGGCACTGTTTTCACTTGCTTTCGTCATTTCGACATCTTAAATAAATATGTTTTGTTCAAATCCGTACCAAAAAGCGTGCTTTACTTCGCGACTACTTCACGCTGACTCTAATGCCATTTTATCCGTGCTACGATCATCTCTATAAATGAATCCTTGAATGTTTTTTGAAGAACTTTGCATTAAAGTATATAAAGTTTATAATTTTCAGGAGCTAATAGCATAGAGAAGTGATTTTTGAGCCCCTTTTCATATAAATTTTACAAAATAAATCTTCGTAAGTGACAACAATATATGATTTTTACTAATTCATAATGAAATTTCCTGTAAGCATAACGTTTTGTTGTACAAAGTCGCTGTAATAAGTTTTGGACTGCGTAGGCCCATTTTTTGTACCCCTTTCTCAGAGAAGCGCCTTCGTGTTTCATGAGCACGCCTTTAAATGATAAAAAGATATAATTTTTAATATTTTATAAAAATGTGGAAAATGGTATTTGGTAATGGTATTAATGGAAAGGGTATTTAGTAGTCGGATTTGCCTATCTATAATGTTCCAGTTTGTCTTTTAAATACAATATTATACATATTGACAAGATTCCAACTTTCTTCTATCGGGAAATGTGATGTAGGCCTGGGTGTAGGCTTCAACGGTCCCTTCCAGGCATTCTGATCCTATATCGGTAACTGGTTCTACTCTTATCTGTGATGGTTCCAAAATGTCACATACTTTAACGTTCTTTTCCCACTTGGTTACAGTAAACTTCACTTGTTTCATTAATTTTATTGTCTATTATTTGAACTACAAATGTATGGAAGACTATGCAATAAAAGGGACCATGGAAATATTCTCCTTATAACCTGTCGTCTGTGAGCTGTCTCGCTCAGCTAGTTTAATTTAACTCTTTCCTATGATGATATCTTTACCTAGCAGGAGTCCTTTACACGCTTTCCTGTGCAGATTACTACTACTGCACGATGTTACTCGAGCGCCCCTTGAATCCAGAAGAAAGAGGAAGTGAAAGCGGCATCTTCCTTTACCGTATGCCCACAAGCATTTGGCCACTTGTATATAAAGACAGTTTAACAAGATCAGTTGCATAAGAATAGCTTAACCGAAGTGTGGGACCGAAACGAACTTGGGACTTTAGTCTTCGTAGTATCAATATCTTTGCCTCTATTTTTCAATTATTTTACATTTATTTTAATAAACTGCATCTAAAATTATTGAACTATCAGAGATATTTTTACCCCAAGTATTACTTTGCGTTTTACCAGCACTACGTCTGGTTGTTTCTTTTATTAACCGGCTCAGTTGCTGATGTGTTGAGCTTCTACACTGTAGGGGAAAGGGAAATGAAATTACATTCCACGCATCAAAGATCTCTAACTCCTTATCTCTGCTCTGTCCAGTTAAGTCCACTTTAAGAATGATCTGTTCGAATTGGACGGAAGAAATATACCTGGATACCATTTAGTGTCATTGAAAGCGATCTACCTTCTCATGACATTCTAGTTAATAGAATCGTTAAAATTTATTTTCCAACAGTTGGAGTTAACTTTTGTATAACATAATATAGCTTTTATAGGCGATTTTGCTGCATCGAGAGTCATGCCATAACTAAAGATCGCTTGCATACTGCGAGGCAAATCTTCACTTGTCTTGCCGACGCCGACGCGTTCTGATTGAAGGGGACTTAAAAAACATGGCCATTTTTATATGCAACTAACTGGATTATAAAGATTTAATTTTTTATAGTACAAGAAGAAGAAGAATTAAGAAAAAAAAAAAGAAAACATACATACATACAAGCTAAACGGACATGTCGTCTCCAGATCATCCGGACGATTAAGAACATGGAGTTTAAGCGCACATATGAAAATTCAAAAGCCCATTAAGCTTATTTTTTGAGTAAACAAACCATTGCCGTCTTGTTGTAACAAATTTTTACATTAATTTCAAGTTTACATACAAGAAAAGGGAAAAAATTACATATAAAATTCTGTTTTATTATTGAAATTTATCAAAAGGTTTTTCTATCTGCACATGGTTTTTGCAAGCAGACAAAACGTACCCTATCACCCCTATATATATATACATATATGTATATATATTATATACAAAATAATTCTCTTTCCCTTTTTTATATTATTATACAGTAAAGTAACTTCCATTACGGTTTAATTCTGTTGCGGTTTTTTACTGCTGTATCCGTAAATTTTATTTTGTTGTTGTTCTTTGTAATTTTCTAAAACTGAACACAATAAATTATTTACCAGCGCTTGTCTACGTATACCCCGGTTATGTTTCTTTTTCTATTCAGTCTTGTTTTATTTTATTTTATTTTATTTTGTTTTGCTTTGCTTCGTTTTGTTTCGTTTCGTTTCGTTTCGTTTTGGTAAACTCTAACTCCATTACAATAAACAAGATTTAACTCTTCACAGTTTTTTGTACATAATACCCGTACATGACATGTGAATAGAGAACCACAACAAATTGAATTAAGCTGCCACACAGTTTTACAGGATCGGCGTGTCTATGTGTTTGTGTATTTATTTGTATGTATTTTAAGCATATATGTTTATGCATTTGTATGTGAGTGGATGCGCTTGTATTTCCGACGCAGCTTTAATACTATAACCACACATTAAAGCACATTTCCTTTTTCCGCCTTCAAGTTGAACCGGTCTCCTATTCTCCTCTCTCGGAAAAAAAACGATAAAGAAGAAGCAGAAGAAGAAGAAGGAGACAAAAAACATGAAACAGTTAAACAAAATATAATCAAAATTTTTATGTGTAAAACTGTAATGATAGTTTTTTTTTTTTTTTTCCTTTTTTTTTTTTTCTTTCTTAATAATTCTTCACAATTGTTAGCCGATATTTTAAACCCCCCGGGGGGGGGGGTTAATACCTTTCTGCAGTATCTTGTTTGACGGTTGTCTGAACATGAGTTTGTTTTAATCTCGAAACTTGAAAAATCTCAGCTAAATTTCGTTACGTTAACTTACGTGTTGTTAATTTAACTTAAATTGAATTTTAGTTGATTCCGATTCTTTTCAAGTGTGTTTTAAATTTTCGCTTTCAATTTTTTCTCATTTTCCTTTTAATGACAGCAAAAAAAAAAAAAACGCTTCGCTTTGTTTGTGGCCACCAATTAAGTTTTATTGTGTGTGTGCGTTAAATTAATTTATTGTAATTCTAAGTTTCACCGCATAAATACTCGAACACGCAGCTACACACAAGCGTGTATAAAAAACAGTTTTTTTTTTTTAAGTTTATGCCTTAGTTAATGGCAATCGTTATTGTTATAGCTGATGCGCGCGTTTTTATTGTGCGTTCATATCTCTCTTCAAGTTCACGCATTTATTGTTGTTTTGTTTGAGGCTCTGTTGCCGTTTTTACATCCTATACAATCTATTGTATAGGGTGTATTAAATTTGAACAGATGTATGTAACATAGAGAAAGTGTTCAGATGGATTTCGTCACGCATTATATTGATCGATTCGCAATCGTTTTCTTGAATCATTTTAAACATGTTCGTCCATCTGTCCCTCTAATTTTGTTTCGTGCTTTCTTCCTTTCAAATTCCAGTTTGCAGCGTTTAAGGTATATTTACGAAATTCGGTCCACTGACGTGTTATCTGGACGAAGTATGCACGCTAATGAAAAAGTATTGGATCGAATCAATTTTACGAGCATTCTTCATATAATGTCTGTAGTGTAGTGTAGTGTCTATGAAGTGAAGAGTTAAATTTTGTCTTATATTTTAATACGATAATTGGTCAGTATATAGTAACTCTATCTAAGGTGGACCTATGCCTATTTTTTGGATTCCATCGCATATGAAGATTCTTAAACGTAACGTAACGAGTAACAGTTTAAAATAATTTGTAATAATTCATGTCAAGGAGATTAGTTCTGTTAAATTTGGATCAAATTACTTTACGTTTTGAACATCCTTTCGCCTAAGAGCTATCACGGAACGTGTGTCTTCACATGAAAATAATGCGAAATGCTGATGATGAAGAGGCAAAATATATGAGGCAAAAATTGTGTAGGGTATATAGCGATCGGCCTTGCCCGCCCATAATAACTTTACTTGTTTGGTTCTATTTTTATGGCTTTGCTAAACGAAAACAGAGAAGTTCTCAACGAAAGTGCTGCTGGTTAGAAGGAAAGAAATTAGCGGTAAAAATTTTTATTTGTATAGGAGTCTTAAAGGCGGCCGTATTATGTAGTGTGCTTTTGAATTTATAGAGAAGTTTCAAGTATAACATAAGAATCTATTAAAACCAAAGATTTTTATGAATCGTCGTTAGTAAATCTGGGAAGAGATTTGACTTGCACTGAATGTTTTGATATTTCGCTATAATTTATTTTTTTGTTATTTTAGATAAACACATTTTGAAGCAAACTAAAAAAAAAAAAAAAATAAAAAAATTATATTATTAAGAAAAAAGAAAAAAAACTTACTTTCGATCTGTAAATAAGTTCTGGCAGACATATGCAAGTTTCACTTAGACATAGGTTCGACTTTCGCTCAAACTCTTACCAACTAATGCTAAGGACGTTTTTGTTTTTTCTCATTTGAAATAAAGCTAACACCTATGTAACAATGCCAGTGAATTTATCTAAAATCACGTTGAGGTGTTGAAGATAACAATGGCTTGACTCATACAAGATTGCAATTCAAATACTTGGCTTGTAAGCGAGGCATGTGGAAGAAGAAAAAAAACATTTTGGCTAGCAACTACAGCGGCCCCGTCAAGTGTTTGACATTCGTACAATATGTCCTTTACTACAAACTTTTCCCAAAGAACAAACATTATTAAAACGCTTCATACATTCGCTTCGTTAAGGAGAATTGACGATATCGAGGAATTAAAGACGCAAACGGTTTCAGTTATATGGCAAGCTTAGGACGACCAGGAAGCTTTGCTGTGCTGTGGGATTTCGAAATAAAAATGAATAAGTGTATACACAATTCTTTTTTTACACGGTAGATGCGTTCCTTAAGCATCCGTGCAAAAAGAAATACACGGAGCATCTGGTAAATTTGGCCATAAGTTCCCTAACTTTAAAAAATCATACAAACTGAAGAATCTGTAAATGTTTTCCCAAAAGTCGTGCAAAAAAAGTAATAATGAAATCCATTTTACATATTTATAAAAGAAAAACCATGCATGCATAAAAGCAATTTCCCAACTATTCATCGCTACTTGACAACGAGCGTACAGGAACTCGATCAAAATCGCCAGTATATATGTCGGATATGTCTGGCACAAGTGTCGGATTTGATTCAAACGAAAAGTTTCCTCCGCATCTTTTCGTTTTTTTGTCGTTATAAAGGCATTTTGTTTTGTTTCTCAACTTGCTCATATAATTCTTGATATCCAAATTTCGGTAAGAGGCTATCAAACTTAAAATTTAAAAAAATTGCTTTTTTTTCTTGATTCGCGTTAGAACAAAAAATTCGTATAAAAAAAGTGCAACCGCAGTTATTAGGTGTCAAAATTAGTATTTAGAAAAAAAAAAAATTTGTTTCGGCATTCGTGTTAGAACAAAGAAATTCGTGTAAAAAAAGAGTTGGTTGTATATCATTAAAACTCTTCCCCGAAGGCGATTATAAGGAACAGGGAAGGAATGAATAGGATTTCATAACTGAAAGTGCAATGGGTTAGTTTAAGGGCAAAAGCCCATAGTAGCGAGAACGAACGCATTAACGTAATTAATTTTAATTAACGAAGTCTGCCGAACTGGTATTTTTAATAATCAATCTGACCATAGATCCATTTTTAGCGAGGGGCACAAAGTTAACGAGCTTAAATCTATGCTATATATGTATGTATGGCATCTCAAAAGGGGATTACGAAGAGCGAAAAAGCAAAATAAGTGAACTCTTATGTGGCAAGTAATCGCATGGAAAGCCTTAAATAGGCATAAACACAAATACACGTAGAGCAATAAATAACCTCTAATACACGCGTATACATATATAATAAGTGAAAAGAAAAAAAAGAGAAAAAAAAATGAGCACATGTTCACACATAGGGTAGTGCACGTATGAACAGAGCATAAAAGAAAAAAACCGAATTCACATGAATCCATAAGTAAAAGATGCACTTACATAAACTTAAGTAAGACAAACCCAAGGGAGGCAGGAATGGCATGAGACGAACATTTTAATAGCTATCCGCCGTTGATATACAATATTTGATTACAAAATGCAAAAAGGATCCATTCACTCGCTACTTTCAAATCATATTTTTATGCGCCTTAAGAGCGCTTACAAATTCTACTTTGCATAGTCGATAATCTGTTATGGACTTGCTGAACTCTGGAAGAAGAAGAAGAAGAAGAAGAAGGAAGATATTCTAACCTGTTCATATATGGTTTCTTGGCAATTGTAGATGACTCCTTGATTCAGCTGAGCTGATTTACGCGCTTGATATAAAAGCATAGGTGGTGCTGCTGAAGCGACTTCAATCTAATAAGAAAACGAAAACAAAAGATATAGAAAAAGAAAGAAATATTCTCGTTCTAGATAATCATGATTTCAATGGACCGATGAACGTAAGTAAATCGCTTGTCTTCTATAGACTGATAAAGTGTATGTAGACTTTCCAAGATCTATGCATTGCAACCAGTTGGCAAAAATAATGTTGCTTTACATACTGAATGCAGAAAATATCGGGAAGCTAAAGTTGCCCGAATGACGATCCGTGTTAAAAACAAGACCATATACGAGAAAAAAAAATTATGAGATGAAACCAAAAGTTCCTAAAAATATTACGGTAAGTACGTCAGCAATTAGTTAGCAGTGATGCGGCAGTGAAGTTAAACATAAGTAAAGAGTAAAGCAAAGGGCAAAACGTATGGCATACCAAATAGTTGTTTATGAAGTGTGTGCGTGAATTGTGTGTGAAAAATTATTTTCATTAATACGATAAAAATTAAATTATATAATAATTTAAAAAAAAAGGTTAATTCCTTTGAGCATGTTCGAGTTCCTTGAGCATAAACGAGTGCTGCAGATGAACTATGCGAGTATTAAGAAAAAATTTCTTTTCATCTGACTGAAGTCAAATTGCTTTCGGATGTTATTAAATGCTTTTCCAATGCTGATTGATGATCGATCCATTCATAACATAAGATAAAAGGGTATAAAGAAAAAAGTAAACTTGAGCAGATCTGCTCCGAAACCCTGCTCAATTTAGGTTAGAATCTATCCAAACTGTTAAGAATATATGAGCACAGATTGTGACCTCCTAATCCCCATATATTTGATCAACGCGCATTTGCTTCACCTAACTTCTTACTGTTCATTGAGTCCGTCAAATTCATTCCATTCGTCAACTTTACTAGGTTTAATGTTTCCATGTATGTCACATTTTGTGAAGAGAAAAGAAAAAACAAGAACAGTTGTTGTTGTCTGACGACAAATTGATGTAATCGAAAGTGCCAACCCGGCGGGTCTTAAGCTTGAAGTTCGATGAAGAGAGTGAGCTCCAAGGGTTCCGTCGTTGTGTTCAAACAAAATCTACTAAATCGTATTGAACGCTGACCGGTTGATAGTGCGCGAGCCAGTTACCAAAACGATGTACATCACGTGTCGGCTGAAGATTTAGGCGATTGCGATGCATGTTCGTAATGGGACAAAAACAGTGCCGTGAAAATATTCTTGTCGAGCTTGCGGCAATCCGATGTCTTTAATTGGGAAAAATTGAATACACAAACACACACACACACTCATTCTTATAAAATACCAAAATTTAATTGGTGCAGCTTCTCATGTTTTTCTACTCACCAATCCTCCCGAAGTTCGAGTGGAAAGAGAGTGTAAATTATTAAAAATACTAGTAGAGATGTACAAAATTAATCCTGAGTTGAATATAATTTCGTTGCTTATTTATCGATAACATTACGTAACTTGATCTTAAATGGTCAGAGTGAGAGATACTTTTTGAGTTTCTCGGACACTTTCAATAATTCTTTCGCCATCTCTGTGACGCTATTTTTTAATTTTTACGATAAGTTTGTAAAACGCTACATCCCTCTGTCTGCAATCCATACACGACTAATGACAGTTCTTTCGTAGAATCAGACTTGACCGTCTCTTTATCTACCTGCAAAACTGACTTATTCCAAGTGAGCAAATTGCTTAGATAACCAGCACTTACATGTCTACGGTACGTGTTTATTTGGATGCGGTTCAAATATGGACCCTATATGAATTATTCGATTCGATGGTACAACAGATATGCCTCCTTATCTCTCTCTCTCTCTATCTCTCGAAAAATATGCAGCTAGACGACGTCGCATAGTAACGGCAGCACGTTAAACGCTACGAACTTTATGTGGATAATAATTTTAAAATTTTATATTTAATGATATTTGAGATAAATGTGTGCAACTAATAAGTACAGGGTATGGATTATTGTTTTATAATAAAAAATAATTACTATTATTATTATTATTATTAAATATTATGGAAATGTTGATGGAAATGTTGATTTCAATGGTTGTTGTTATTGTTGTTGTTGTTGTTGTTGTTGTTGTTATGTATTTTTAATTAATCGATTCTATTGTTGACATTAAAGCTATTAATATTGTTGTGCCAGCATTGTATTCTGTTTTGTCTGTTTTTACTACTTATTTATGCAATTGTCATTACTGGTGCTGTTGATTGTTGGTTTTGGATTTAATTTTCTTTTACTTTTTTCTTCCTCTATTGTTGTTCATGTTTAAACAAGAATATTATTCATACAATAACATTTCATTTCATTTATTAAGCAGCTGCTCGCCACTTCATATGCAATTGGTTTTGTTCAACAATGCGACGTTATTATCGTCTTACACTAGTAGACTAGTGGACATAAAGAGGCGTAGTTTCCTTGCTGATGTTGATTTAAATATATATAGTTAACTGTCTACGTTCTTCTTAATTCTCTTGATGAATTTCCTATTGATAGCATAGTTGTTGTTATTGTTTCATAATTAGAAAACAGCGATTTTCTTATTACAGTATTGTCCTTACCGAAGTCCTGGTTCTCTAAATGACTGCACAGACTCGCGATAGAGCTCAACTGAAATAAGATTAAAAAAAAAATGTCCATTGAAAAGATCGGGTTTTATTTAAAATCTATTAGAGTTTTCAACTACAGCCGACATGGCGTTGGTAAAGCGCCTTTACCTTTAATGGTAATAAGCTAAAAGTTGTGTTACGTTTCTTAAGCCACGGAACAATGTAATTCTTTAAGGAATAAGAGCATTATAAATTTTTCAACAAAAAAAAAAAAAAATCATTTTCCCTTTTATTCCATTATATAATCCTTGACATAGTAAAGAATGTTATTGAAAAACAAATGCAGGCATAGAAGAATTTTAAACAGTCAAAATATTTCACTTCTCGAACACATTTACATCAGAGCATACAGATTGTACGGGCGCTTGAAGCTTTCTTTAAATGCACGGTTCTCGAAATACGATTTTTGACGACGGTGCGCACGATAACTATGCTATAAAATAAAATGTTTTCAATGTTTTCCCATCTGAATGCATTCAAAACGTCAAATATCTTTAATTCAAATGTTCGCCAATCACACAAAAATCGCTAGCTCTTGGCGTGCAGGTGAAATGATTTTTTTTTTTTTTTTTGAAGGCAAGTGGATACCGCCAGGCTGGAATAGCTCGGCTATTGGCATTTTTTAATGCCATTTTTCCAAAAGATTTGCCGAAATGTCGTTGCTTTATCTCCACTACCGAAGGAAGAAATGTATATTCATTTTGTCGAAACGCTTGCAATGCCCACAAAATATCTATAGATTTTTATTCAGCATTGCACTCCGAATCTATTTAAGCATGTCCGGCCAGCCGTCTGTCTGGAAATTCTTGGAAATTCTTGCACGCAGGTTGATACTGAAAATGGGCCAAATCGGTCGCACAAGACGCCCATAGGGCCACGTAAATTGAGAAGATCTTTGTGTTTCAAAAGAAATAAAAAATTCGCGTTTCACTCATCATTAGAACAGATAAATCTAGAAAAATGTGAACTTCTATTCTATAGGCGCCGTTGTAGTAGTTGTACAAAAATGGGAAAATTGGATCACGTCTACCCAGTACTATAGGGTATCAAAATTTAATTTTCTTCTCAAAAACTTTGTAACGTACAGAAACAAGCTTCGAAAACTCTATAAAGTCTATAAATTCTTAGCCAGTTTCAAATTCAGAATGCACCTAAGCATATCCGCCGGTTCGTCAATCCGACTTAGTAGTTTGTGTGGTGCATATTCTTTAAAAAAAAAAAAAAAAAATAAATAAAAAATAAAAATAATTCAAGCTATGAATAAATGCTTACAATAGTATGTGAATGCTATTGTACTCCTTGTCCGTTCGTTAGTTTGTCACATATGGTGGTGGTGGTGGTGGTGGATATTCTTTAAAAAAAAAAAAAATAAATAAATAAATAAATAAATAAAAAATAAAAATAATTCAAGCTATGAATAAATGCTTACAATAGTATGTGAATGCTATTGTACTCCTTGTCCGTTCGTTAGTTTGTCACATATTATATTTGCTTTAAGTCAATGTCTGTTTTCTGCCCGTCCTCCATCATATGTTCGTGGGCCATTATGTCATTATCATATTGTCTATCATCCACTTACCACAAATTCTATACCACTTTCATGAAACCGTTACTTTTTTTTTTATTTTTCGCAGCACATTATAATTTTTCTTCTTTTTAACTTACACTGTACATGATACGCAAGGTATCTGTCTACCCATGGTTTGCACATAAAAAAGAGATGCACAAAATATGTATGTATGTATGTATGTATGTATGTATGTATGTATGTATGTAAAAAAGAAAGAAGAACACATTTAGCTGTTTGGTTGTTGTTAAAGATCCATGTTGATTGATCGCAGCATTGCCAACCGTTGAATATTGCTATGAGGGTACATTTGTTGCCTTATTATCGTCCCATAATTAAGAAATATATAAATCATTTTCCCCTCGTGCTCCGTATTTTCACAAAATCCACGTTTTCATCAACATCAACGTTAAAATTTTAAAGTGTTTTTATAGGTTATGTTTGCAGTCCATGCAAACACATTTAATGCGTGTCATCTTTAGCTTCAAGTTCTATTTCATCCTTCATACTAAGTTTTAAAGTGTTTTACAAACATATTAAGAATTTTTATAAATATTTTTTTTACATTCGCTGTTCTTGATTTTAAGTTTTATTTATTTTATATATTTTTCTTGTTGTGTTCTTTTAACACAAAAATACAATATATTTTTGGAACATGTTCGCCTTTTCACTGCTCGTTCCTAACTGACTGCCTGTTCGAATCTTCTCTACCAACTAACTGTCAGTTTTCTCCCGAACAAAATCTATGCTTGCCTTGCTATGTTGCTTCGTGTCTAAGTCTGTCTACGGCTTAGTGAGCGTGAATTATAGCACTAGAAATACCAGTTGCATAAAGCAAAACCTATCCTTATATTGTACGGACGGACTTTGGAAGTTTTCTCTTTTTGTAAACCTTTTAGCTAAGGAGAAGAGTTATACGCAAGAGAGGATAACGCAAACATAGATCGAACAAAAATCTCCCTTACTAATGTGCGTGGACGTTGCACCGCTTTTTGACGCATATGATAATTAGTTTAAGTCCAATAAAATAACGAAAGTAATTCTGTTTACAACAATTTCAACTTGGACGACTTGTCGTGTATCAGGGTAAATTGTGTATTACGAAAAGAAAATTATTTTTTTCTTCTTTCGAATTCGGATCGACCATCAGACCATCTGTTAATAAAAAAAATAATTGCAGAGTATCAAAAAATTGACTATTGAGACCAGTGTGCAGTGTGCTCATCCCTCAAGATGCAATAAATCAGTGAAAAAAATTCCATGCCTATGGTTTTACAATTCTTCTATGTTTTTACAATATTCGGCCGCGATCAAGTCTTTTATACCCATAACTGATCAATAATGCGTAGATTTTATGGGGTTTTTGAAGCTTCTTTCTGGATAATGGAAACAGCTCATCAATTTAATATACTATAAAACGGAGTAGGCGTGGTTGATGTTTTCCATTTTTATACTGTCGCTGCAGGACAGCACATATGACATAAATGCCAATTTTTATCGTTCTATCTATTGCGGGATGTACGTAACGAGTAAAAAATCAGATTTTTTGAATTTTAGAAAACGGAGAAGAACTCTCCGGTAATGTTGTACTGTGATCGTGTCCTTCGATCGATTTGAATCAATTTCAATATTAACCTGCGCGCAATAATTTCCAAGATTGATGCGTAGTTGCCACCAGGAGAATGTCCACCATACAGACAAGAAGACAGACAGAAAGGCAAGCATGCTTAATGTTGATCGAGAATACATATATAGCTTGTGGGGTCTCTGAAGCTTAACTCGAGATGTTGCAAACGTGATGTGTATAAAAAAGAAAAAAAAAAAAAAACCCCTTGTTTTTTTTTTAAGTTTTTATTCAATTTAATGTTGAGCTATTTATGTTAAAAAAGTCTATTCATTTGTTAGCCTTACTTGTCTTCATCTCGTTAAAAAGCAAAAGTATTGTAACAATTTATGCAGCATAACGGAATAATGAACACGAACAAACTGGCTGGAATTTCAAAAGATATTTCCAAAAGTATTTTACAAAGAAAATTTAAGCCTTTCTAAGTAATTAATGTACCGTAGTAAGAGAGAGTAAGCTTTTGCATATGTACTACGTATGCGTGAGTATGGAGTATGAAGTCATGTGAAATCAGTACACTCCATTCCAAAGAGTATAAATGAAAAGGTTGAAAAAAAAAAAACAAAAAATAAACAAAATAGTAACTAGACGAAGAGATCAGAAAGTTTGCTTGCAGTAATTGTCTGTTCGCCCTCGATGGTTTTTTTTTTGTATAAAGGGATTGAAGTTTTACTCAAAAACTGTCAATTTAATAGCATTAACAAGTCGTGCAATTGCTTAAAGAAATCGTGAGAGCACTAACAGCAACTAAAATAATAGCAACCAAACAACGGCAATCAAAGGTAAAAATAATAACAAAAGAAAAAAAAAAAGAAAAAAAAATAAATAAATAAAAATAAATAAATAAAAAAAAAAAAAAAAAAACAAATAAAAATAAAACTAAAAGCATCGAAAAGAAATGTTTCAATAAAGCAAGCAGTTTTTGTAATTGAAAGGATTTTCGATACTCGAGCATACGCTTGGGCGTTTGCATCGGTAATAACAACATACGTGTACTCTCTGCCAGACATATCTACGATTGTGCGAGCATACGAGCTTGAGCAAATAATCAAAAACCGTTTCAATAGCATTACCTTGTACCGTAACAACAGCAAGCAGTCAAGTGTATATGCGCATAATGTTTCCGTTTCCGTTTGTTATTTCCGTTTGCAGTAAACTTATATACCAAGCAATCATAAAAAAGGCAAAAAAAAAAAAATAAATAAATAACAGTCAAATTCAGATTTTAGGAAAATTTGCAACCATCAAGTTTGTGTATGCATGTGTGTGTTAGATTGTTGTCAGAAATAGCGAATCATTTTTGAAGGATATACGCGATGTTGGTGTTGAGTTGACGAAATGATACGCGAAAACTTTTCACTGCTTTTGGCAAAGTTTTTGAGTTTGTTGTCGAATACGAATCTTTTGCTCTAACGATGAAGATGATTGCAACAATCATAGTCACGTCAGTACATGTATCTATCAATATATATCCCTATATATACACATGCAGCCACATCTATACATATATATATATATATATATATATATATATATATATATAAAACAACGCATAACCGTAACACATCGATCAATAATTCCTGGAGCTGACATATGGATATCATCTCTAACAAAAACTCCGCACCATTTTTAGAGAATTTCAACACAAAACGTGTACTTGTTACCATTTCATGTCTATATTCAATTGTTTTAGTGCCACTCACTACTTTTGTTATTTTCTGAATAACGAAAAATTCGGATTTCGTATCGCGATTAAAGATTCATTTTGGGTGCGAAAAAACTTTCGATGAAACTCAGCACGAGCTTGGAAAGTATTATGGCGACTCGTTTCGCAACCTGTCGGCGATTTGCTGACTTTAACACGATCTTCCTACGGACACCGATGATGCTGAACACAGTGGACGCCCAAAAGGGATAGTTACGTAAGAAAGTGTCATAAACGTTCTACGAAGTTTTTGCAATAATTGAAAAGAGAACTTTCAAGAGATAGCTGACATACCAAAGACATCAAGGGACTGTTTCGTATAATATCTTGTATGAAAACTTGGGGCATCGGAAAACTATTTTCCAAATGTTTACGACGTATACTCAAACGATTTCAAAACGATAGCTACAATGGCAAACTTGCATGAATTGAATTTCGAACTGCTTACCTATCCAACGTATATTATAGATTCGGCCCGAAGTGGTCATAATTTGCTTGCAAATCTATTGAAATGGTGGGATCAGTGAGGAGACTGAAGCCTATTTTAAGAGTCTTCAGTAAGCGTTCTATAAAAAATGCATCGGAATGTTAGGGAAGCGTTGAATTGATTGTTCCACTTTTGGCAGACATGTCACATTAATGGATGAAATGGAATGTAAAACAAAACCAAGTCCCGGAAATTATTGACCGCTGCATTATAATAAAATTTTGCATTGATGGCTTAACACATATCAAAGCTTTCTGTTTTTTTTTTTGTCTTGTTTTGTTTTTCATTTTTCCTCTTTTGAATGTAGCCTGTGAACCTGTAAATATAGTCTGATATGTACCGTTATATATGCTTCATTTTACATGTTCATCACACGCAAAGCGCTCATGCAGATATTGCATTATATTACATTTTATTTTAGCTTACTCTCAATAAATATGCATGAGAACACTGATAGATTTAAACTTGATTCCAATGACTTCTTCTCTCCAATTCCACTATTGTGTCAAAGTATCAATTCTTTGGATATCTTCCTTAAGGAAACGAAAGTTTTACTATTTCATTTAGTTTAAAAATTAAAGAAGGAACGAAAAAAAAAATGAATAAAGGAAAGTTTTCTTTCATCATTGGCCTTCAAGCGTATACAAGCCTTAATTAAACAACGGTTTCGAAGACAAGCTTCAAGCTTTAGTAGCTTCAGCTAGACATATATCTGTCATAAAATGCCCATATTATGCTATCAAATGTCGGTTTTTAATAAGCGTAAGTAAGCAACTCTGCGGACTCATTGACTTCTAGGGTGACAAGTGATGCTAATAAGCTTAGTATTTCGTAGTGTATTTCCAATGCCCAGAAGGATTTAAGACAAATACAGTTTCCCTTTACATTAATCGATTCGGAGTCATTTCAAAAACATTTCCCGAATCATTTTAATCTTGTCCGTCTATCCATTTGTCTATCGTTTCCATATGCATTTTTTTTTCACATGTTTTGCTCTAAAGTTCACAATTGGCTCGAACTGCTTTTGCGGTCACTTTTTATATGACAACCCATTTGAAAAGACGTCGTTATATGAAAAATATTGCAACATATTGTAACATTTCTCGGCAAAGATGGGTAAAATCAGAATTTTGGATGGGATGAGGTCACATGATTTTGAATTCACTCCGGTACAAACTTTCATGCACAAAAAGAAATCCTTATATGGCGGAAAGTTTTAATTTGAAGGATGTTATCGTGAAAATTGGTTCAAGATAGCGATCTCACTTTGGAAATTTCCTACCGTAAGTTGCCCCCATTAAGGTAAGCGTTCTCAAATAGACCTCTATGTTGTATTAAAATACAATTTTTGATTTTTTATGAGAAGGTTAGGCGAGTAATCATATTACGCGTAGTGATTTAATAGTCGACCTCATACTTCGGTGAAGCGTTAATTCGTATTATTTTTGATTTACGATATTGGCTTGAAAGTTTCATCTCGCTGATGAACATTGATGAATTTATATGACTTTTCACGAACATTTATTTTTGTGATCTTCTGTGTGGATGTATGCAACGCTGGAGATTTCTCTTTATCCTAGAGATAGGTTCACCTTTTATTATGTTGATCGATTCAGTAAGCGATCCTGAACATGTATGCCCGTCTGTCCGTCTTGTTTTCTTGTGTTCAGTATCCATGCTACAATTTTTGATGAAATTTGGTGCACTCATGTGCGCTGGTCCAAAAACTGGCACTATTGAAAATGGTGCGGATCAGACCACTTTTTTGATCATTTCCCATATAATGCCTCATTTTACAAAGTCGTTACATGAGTACCTGTAAGATGGTGGGAGTGGTGGGTCGCGGCCCATTATAATCATTTTACTTGTTTTATTGATTTTTGTTACTAATACTTGTTACTATTATTACAATAAATAAATTCATAGGCTAAAGTAGTAAAGCACTAGCATCTGAGGCTGTTGTTTTTATTGAAAACTCTACGGAATTTGAGATTTGAAATCACAATCATTGAGCTATTAGTCGAAATTTTTTGCCTAGTCAACCACTCAGTCCGCGAATGTTTCATTGGAGTGGAGTTTCGGCTCCACAAACCCTGACGAATGAGGTCCAAAAAGGCTGTCCTCATCTAGTAGGCCGCTCCCACTGATTAGCAAGCAACTTTGCACACATTCATTTGTTAAGCAAAATAAATATATTGCGAGGCCTCAATCCCTCCATTGTATACTTTTAACCTTTAGATCTGAGATTTGCAGAATTTACCGGTACCATGTAATGGAAAAAATCCTTTAGAAATGTAATGGGAATGTTTCAAAAAGCTTTTAAAAAATTTGAGAGAATCTCGAATCCCGAGTGTATGGGCCGCTCAAGGCATATCGCTACCGTTAGATGAAAAACATTTTGAAGCAAACAATTACTTCTGCATGTTCAACAAGTTTCAGCTGTTGGCTGTTACACACACTTGAATCGCTTTGAATCATTCTCGAAAACGACAACGACACGGAAATAAATCTTTTTAAGGGCTTACCGTTTAAATCATGTTTCCGCATTTAAATTTTTCGTTTTATTCCCAGCTACAATAATAATTAATAGAGTAACGATTTTCAATGGCGAAAAGAAGCTTTGAAGCTTAATACTTAATTTATTGACAAAGGAATGCAACAAAAAGCGTTTCGATCATTAGTGAAAACAATAAAGAAAAGTCTCCAGTGTTTAACTTTTGCTCTTGTTACTTTTTTATATCGACTTGTTAAGTTACAGTTAAAATAGCAAATACCCATTCTTTTCTTTTTTTTTTTTTTTTTTTTTATATAGCTTACGGCTATCCTGCATCCTAATGTGTATGAAGATGTAGAGAGATAGAGTTCTAAAGAAAATATATTACACCACAAGTTCTTTAATTATTGTTTGTTGGATTGAAAGACTTAACTATTGCAACCTTTTTTTTTTTCATTTGTTGACTGGAATTCTAATATCAAGTGACTAATCGTAAAAAGCGTGACTGAGTTCGGTAAATAATTGCGACAACTCGCACACAAACACAATCCATCTATATTATGATGAGTATAATGTTAACGCAGTTGTTGCTTTCATTTGCCTTTTCTTTATCTTTTTCTTTTTCTTTTTTCTTTTTTGTGCTCTTCTTATTCCTTAAAACACGTAATTTCCTTTTAGCACTATTCGTATGAGAAAGGGCAGGCGAAAAATAAAAAAACATAACAAAAAAAAAAAAGAAGAAAAAAGGAAGCGACTAAGAACTTTGCTTATAAAATTTATATAAATCTTTCTCAAATTAAAGTTGGCACATTATCTTAAAAACTCTATTCTTTAGTTTTTATTGCTTTCATTCATTCTCCAAAGTTCCTAACAAAAGATGAAGAAAAACGAAAAAAAGTAATATGACATTCATAATTTGTCATCTATAGTGGGATTAAAACTAAAATCCAATTGGGTTTGTCTTTTGCTATTCCCTTCATCTCGCCTCTTATCGTGTGTGTGTGTGTGTGCCATCGGTATTTTCTAGGGATATGAATGTAAATGCGAGTGTTTGCGAGGAAAGAAAAACTCGATGCCGATGAATGAAAAGATAAAATAAAACGCAACTCTCAGCTGTGTTGTAAGCCAATATAAATTTCATTCAAGTTCTCAGCCATATGGCATTATTTTGCTTTACTATGCACAATAATAATAATAAAAACAAATGTAAGAAGACGAAGAAGAAGAGAAAACGAAATAAATAAGCAAAAACCTGAAGCAGTATTTAAATCTCGTAACTGTATAGTTTTTACGTACGTACGTACGTACATCAACATAACTAAGAAGAATTTATTTTAAGCAAATGTTTAAAATGTAATGTAAAAGAAATCGGCAGTTGTTGCCGTTGCTGGCAAACATCTGCTCTACCAAAAAGTTGTGTGAATCGAAATTTAATTCAAAATTGCATTTGAAATTTTATGAATTATTGAAGCATTAAGTATCGTTGACTCCTGGGAATTTGTTGCTTTTTCTCCTCCCGCTTATAAATATGCAAAAAAAAAAAAACCCAAAAAAGAAGAAAAAGTTTGCATAAATATATCCAAACACACACACACACACACACACACACATCCATGTACAACTTATATATATGTATGCACAGATATGTATTTGGGTGTGTGTGTGTTTTTTTTGCATTTATAAATTCTCACACATCCACCCGCGCATACATAAAAAATCAAGTAAGAAGGAAAAATGTAAACACATTTATGTTTCGCTTTCTTAAAAAATATTCTCTGCCTCCTTACCTCCTTACTTATTACACACAACTGCAAAGAATTTTAACAAACAGTGGGCTATTAAATATGTCATAGCTTTTGTAACAATTATCTGTTGTTTTTTTTTCTTTTCATTTCGTATAATCCAGATTTTCCTTAAAAGACTTGTGAAATTTAGTAAACATTTGACTTGATATGCAGATAGTTGTTGAATGAACGTTTGCTGAACATGAAAATTTTGTAGAACAATGGTAAACATAATTCATTCAGATTTCACATAGCTTTATGTATCTCGATCGATGGTTAGCCAAGATTCGTTCTAATTTCATTATACGTTTTTCTTCAATGCCCTTCAATCAATCAATAGGGCTGGTTATGTTTACTTTATCGGTGAGTGAATTTTCGTTTGTTTGTTTGCACATGATGTAGTGTTGTTGTTGTTTATTTTAAATTTTTTTCTTTTTTCTTTTTACTTTTGTTTTTATTTTTTTATTTTTTTTTTTGTTTTTATAAAATAATATGAAGTGACTGCTCTTTAATTAATAATTCATAAACTTGTACAATATTTGAAATATTTTGTATACAAAACATTTTTGTTTCAAGTATACTTTTAATAGACTTGGATTGTATATTTAATGTCCTGTGTTTCATTACTATGCAAAGTAAATTATAAAATTGTTTGGCCGAAGAAAATTGAAAAAAATTGATTTAAAAATTGCTGTAAAAGAAATTCGAGGGAAATAATAATAAGTTGACATACTTTTGCTCTCATTATATATTGCATGTATTTTGATCATTTTTTCATTTGAAAAATGCATCTATTGAGAAAAGTTCATCCACTATATATTAATCAAAGTATTTATAATCATTTTCTATAACTTTCTTCAATTTTCTGGTGACATGGCGATGACGTGTCGAAAGAACGATATTGGTTTGGCAGCGATACAATCAACACCGACACATTTTCGCACTTTGTTAGCATTTCGAAACCGCATGCCAGCCAAGCCATGCAAAAAGCGGTAAACCACGGTACGCTGGGTGGGAGAGAACATCTCATGCGAGCTGCAAGAGTGTATCGTCGACAATTCTGGACGTGGCGTGGACGAGCTTTGTCATGCAAGAGTGCGGCCTTGCGTTCTTTAACCGGCCTTTTTTACAACAATAAACCGTTAGGTTTGTTCAAATGACTTCGGCAGACAGCTGCAGTAATCGTTCCATTTGATTTTTAGAGTTCGTGATAGATTACATCTTGCTGCTGATCCCATCGCATGCACAGGAAAACTTTATGGCCATGAATATTGCGCTTCGGTATCGATGTTAATGGCTCTCCTGAACTAACCCTTGCCTTTTCACAATTAGGATTGTCGCAGTAGAACTACTTTCATTGCCAGTTACAATTGGCCACAGAAGACTCTTCTTTTTTGCCTGGAAAGCAATGAAACTGCGATGTTGAAACGATTCGTATGGTAGCCGTTTTGCCTCCTTTTGGTATTTTCCCAGATCATCGCATGTAAACATCTAGAAATAATTCATTTATCGCCTGCTAAGCAGCTCAAAAGTTTTTTAAGGATTTTAGCTTGATTTTCGTCCAACAAGCCTTGCAATTCATTGTCGTCGAACTTTTTTAGTCTCCACGTTGTTCTTTGTCATTGCCATAAAAATCGCCACTTTTCAACCTTTGAAACCAGAATTGACAATTAAGGTATGATGGAACGGTATCATCATAAGTTCTTAAGAGTGTTTGATAGGCTTTGGCAGCAGATTTCTTTAAACCAAACAACACAACTAATGAATGTTGAAAATGCAATTTTAAGCGTTCCATGATAAGCGTCCACATACATTGAATAACTAAATAATACCGTATAGAAAACTGTTGTTTTACGTAGAGAAAGATCAAAATCATCAAATTTACCCGTTGTGTATATTGATAGTTCGCATTATGTTACTCATTTTCACCAAAAGCTATCGCTGATCAAAATACATGCAAACACCTATTATATATAAAGTGGAATATTAAAAAAAAAGACTTATGCCGGCCTTGAAAAGAAATTGGGTAGGAAGAGCTTAAAGTTTTTTCCAACCTATAAGTGTGTCACCTATCCTATACAAGTACTGACGCCTAATGTATAAGAATGGGAAATTAACCTTTAGGGCATAGTTCATGTTTTTGTCTTTGCTAAATGGTGATCTATCCTCCCAATTGTCTGCGTCTTTGCTAATATAATAAAAAGTATGGACATAATAGAAGAGTGTTTGTAAAAAATAATTAAAAAAAAAATAAATAAATAAAAAACAAATTCAAAAAATTCCTTCACCAAAGTTTCGAATCCGGCGACATGGCTATTAATACTGATGTGCTTAGTCGCAATAAAACAAACGAAATGCCTTCGCTTGTTTATTTTTACGATTCGTAGCGTGTATCAAATTGTATCAAAATATCGCAAAAATGGCGAGCTGTAGGTTGAACATAAATATCCATAGACAGACAAACAAGCATAGAATCATTTTTAGAATCGATCGGTATAATAAAAGGCGGATCTATCCTAAGATCTTCTGAGTGTTGCATACGTGCGCAAAAACCTAATACCCTGTACCATAAGTTGTGTAGCGTTAGATGCTTTAAGAGAGAGAGAGAAGGTACAGCTTGATCACTCATTATTACAAATCGTCTCTTCTTTTTAGCAAATTCTCTCTATTCGGGTCCACTCATTGATGTGAGGTATTTATGCATATTAAGGTTCTCCTAAGATTCTGATAAGTATTCCCTTTTGAAATTTTCACGCCTTATATTCGCGAAAGTAAAGTAAATTATTCAGAATATTGTTATTTTCGCTATTGGCGATCGATCGAAAATATCGATTAAACTTAGATTAAACAACGTTATGCATATATCCCGATTCATCTGATTCAGCTCAATTTCGAATTTAAACTTAAAATTAGAGGAAATGAAAAGGTAGGAGAAACGCAGGACCTATGGTCAGGTTTCTTAAACCATAAATACCCAAATACTTAGAAATACTAATACTTTTTTTAGCAGCATTTAAGTAAATAAAAAAAAAAAAAAATATTAAAAAATTTATTTTAAAATTAAAAAATAAAGTTTTGTTTTAAAAATTTAAATTTTGTATTGAAAGATATCGTGGTGCGTTTAGCAAATAAGGCTTACTACGAAGTAAAAAAAAGTTTGTTTTAAGGCTTGCCAACCCAACCCACTATTCTCTGCTGGCACATATGGAAATCGTTTGTTCTATATATTATATTAAAGACAAGATTATCTTCAGATTGACGAAGATCTCTAAAAACTAACAAATTAAAATTTAATTTTTTGTTAATTTTTTTTTTTTTGTTGCATTTTTGCCTTCTACGTTATTTATGGATGTAAATAAGAGTGTGTTGGTTTAACTTAACAGCTTTATTCATTACGGAGCTCTCTCTCTGTCTGTAAGGCTGATATCGATTGCTTGAGGTTTTCAAGTGCTTGTTAGGCCTGGAAATACGCCAAGTAAAATATATATATGTAAATATATGTCTATCCATATATATAACATGTAGCCCAGAATGGGCAGTGAAACTAGAACCATTTGAGGATTAACTTATAATTTGCAGAAAATTAGAAATTCAAATATCTGTTAATTTGCTTTTGTATTTTTTTTCTTTTTTTTTTTTTCTTTACATCATTTCCTTGGATCATATTGGAGAATAGAGAGTAGACTCCTTGGTAACACGAAATGATTGTCTAAATTTTATATATTGCAGTTGGTTTGACATAGCATGTACATGTTCTTTCGAATTGATAGTTTTTGTTTTTGTTTTTGTTTTTTTTCTCATACAGCATATAACATTTGCAAAGCATATTGCCATGTATATGTTGTTAAGCATTACTTTCTAGTTGTCATATATACGACGTACATTGAAAAAAAGCAAACGACTTGTTATTTTCCTCGAAAAATATTCATTTATTCAAGCGCTTCAAAGTAATCTCTCTTAGATATAATGAATGCACTTGTGCGGAGCACTTCTGCTATGCGTTTTTTGCTATGGTCTTGAGCTCTTTTAACGATGCGGTCTTTATCTCCTTAATTTGTTCTTTCATCGGTCTACTCAGCTTTGGGAGGAGAAAAAAGTCGTTCAAGTCTGATGAGTACGTTGTTACTTTTGGTCCAAAAAGTTACGAATAAGTAATGACTTGTGATCTTCATTTCAAAAAATTGCCTGGTATGAGTCAACCGACCGACACGATATGTCGACATCCTCAGCAACTTCTCTAATAGTGATTGGATAATTTTTTTCGCTGTTTCAATGGGAAGCAATCGGTTGTCGATGTGCTGGGGTGTCCAGAGCGGTCATCGTTATGAACATCTTCTCTGCCTTCTGTGAAGTGCTTGAACCACCTGCAAACAGTTTTTTTTTTTTTTCGCTCAAAGCAAGCTCGCAAAATGCCGCAGTCAACATTTGAAGTGAGTTGAAAATTTTTCACACAAAATAGCAAATAATCGCCAAACACATGAAGACACTTCTAACCTTTACAGCAGTCAAGAACAAACTAAAAATTCAAAATGGTTGATAATGTCAACATATCTTGTGGGGCGGGCATGTGTATAAATGTGAGGTGACAAAAAATTTGAAAACCGAATGTACGTAGCCTTACGAAATTTGAACAGTCGCCTTTTTTTTCTTTCCTTTTTCTTTTTCGAATCAACTTCACCTTCTATTCACTAAAACCTATAGTTTAAGATGAATGTGAGAGATCTGGTTTTTGTTTGTCTTTTGTTTTTTGAAAACTTTTCACATCCCAATTACGCAAGAATCCATTTGATTCGATGAGTCAAAGTTAAAGATTTCAGATATTAGATATTTTAGTTACGCGATCATTAATGCTACACGTGAAGAGAATAACTATTAAAATAAATATTAATTTGTTCACAAATTATTCGGTGATGTGGTGGAATTTTTGCGAATTGACACAAACAAGCGGTGATATGAAATAAATACAGTTTAAGTATAAAGAATCTAACTATTATGCGATTTTTATTGTGTGTAAGTATTTACGTAATTTTGTAAAAGCATAACGTAACCAATGTCTTGGCGTGTAAATGTGTTCGCTTTGTTTTCACGGAGCACCACTAACGAGAAGCAGCAACAAATTATAAAATGCAAGGTTTTGAACGCTACGAGTCAGCAAAGCATTGCTAATGGGGAAAAGGAAAATTTAACGAAATTTCTATACGTGCACCTTATGCATATTGAAATAAATGTCGAAACGACAATAGCGACAATGGAAGGTGAAAAAGAGAAACCCTGCTCGTATATCTAAGAACACCAGGTAGATTTTATAGTTGATTGTGGGAGCATCAACAGCTGTACGTTAATATCAGTTTCGCACATTAACATGAATAACTAAAGCATTTTGCATCCTTTTGAGTTCTTTTGCGTCTATTTTTCTTTTATTTTTAGATGCACCCAACAAACGTTACATTAAGTTATAAAAGGATTTTAAGTTATTTACTTAGAGAATTGTGTATACATATGTAATAGGTTCTTGCACGTATCTTGATCAGCGATGATGAAGCAATGCGAGCTATCAACATATACAACGGATTAATTTGATGATTTTGATCTTTCTCTACGTAAAATAACAGTTCTCCATTTAGTATTATTTAGAGTTATTCGCTGTGTACAGACGCTAATCATGCAACGCACAAAATTGCATTTTCAGCATTCGTTACTTTTGTTCTTTGATTTGAAGAAATGTGCTGTCGAAGCCTATCACACGTTTTTAGAAGCTTATGATGATCTTGCTCTTGTTGCTTTGGTTTCAACGGTTTAAAAGTGAAAGTCAATGACGAAGAACGGCCTGGAGGACCAAAAGGATTCAAAGACAATGAATTGGACGACTTATTGGACGAAAAGCCAACTCAAACTCTCATAGAACTGTCGAACAGATTAGCAGTTAATGAATCAACTGTTTGTAGACGTTTACCTGCGATGAAAAAGATCCACTAATAGGGACAACGGCTACCACACGAGCTTACACGAGAAAATGGAATTTCGGTCACATATTGCAAGAGCTTTCAAAGATACACTGCAGCAGGTTGAATAGGAAGTTTTGCCGCACCGTACTCACCGGCCATAACGGCTTCTAATTACCATTTGTTCAAATTGATGCAGGATGGCTTGGCTGGCACACGATTTCGAAATGCAGAAGAAGTGGGGAAATAGGTCGATGTTTGGATCTCTACCAAACCAATATCGTTGTTTCGACACACACACACATCACAATGTGGTCAGAAAGGTGGAGAAAAGTTGTGGAATATGATGGAAAATATTTTTATTAATAAATGTCTTTTTCAAGTGAAACAAGTAGGAAAGTTATATTCGCCGGGGACCGAATCTCGCATACCCATCACATAAAAGCTTGATCCACTTAAGATTGCAATGTCCAAGAAATCGGTTCTTTCTAAACGCCACACACCTGTATGTATTAAACTTACACCATAATTGAATTATTTCTAACACATTTTATCGCATGCTATTTTTCAACTTCTTTCATTTGATGCCTACATTGAAGGTATTTTTAAGAAAACATTTATCTACTAAGTCGTGATGTCTACTACAATTTTATTTAGAATTGACACACTTAGCTTCTCGCATCCTACTCTCCAAGTCCTTTTATGTGATATCCATTTCAACGGCATTGTATATAGCTTTGTTAAGAAAAACAGAATTGCGTTCAATTTACGCGTCACTGCGGGCTTCTGCTCCGACCGATTGGGACCATTTTTAACACCAACGTGCGTGCAAAAGCTTCCAATGTTTTTACCAAATTTGAGATGATATGTGCATTTTTGCGACGAGGAGAGTGCCAAAAATATAAACCATACAAACGGACGGACATGGCGTAATCAATTCCGAATAAACTTTATATGATCTCTGAAGCTTCCTTTTGGGTGTCACATTATGGAAAAACACAAAATGAGTGTACCCTTATTCTTCAGTAGTGGTTATAAAAATGATTAAAATACATGCAAGCACATAATATATATGCAGAATAATTTTAATTGTGTGTATTGAATGGAGAACTAAAGATATTAATATAAAATTTTTTATTTAAAGCTTAAGAATGATTTACTCTTTGTTGCGCGAGTAAGCAATTGTTAACAGTTATACTTGGGTTTTATCAAAATGCACCGCAACCATGTATACCGGGCTTGAGGGGAGGAGGGGAGCACAAAAACACGAAAGAATATAAGCATATGTGTAGCAAGCACATTAGTGTAAGTGCTTTATAAATATGTTTGCATGTAACTCTAAAGTTGTGTGCATTTCTTCGTAGAATTTGTATATAAATACTGTTATGTTGTTTTAACGCAATCAAGAATTCCAAATAATACATACCGATGCATGTTATGATAGTCTGCTGCTGCATTAGAATATGAATCTAACAAGAGCGGTGGGATGTAGATCCATTTTAATTGCTGCTTCATATTACTTACTTGTATGCCACAAAATTCAGAAAATTACCCACAAAGGCACAAGGAGCAGAGAAAGCAAAATAAGCAAAAGAAGAAACCTTCTTGCATTCGCTATCTCTTTCTTATGCACTTCACTTAATGGCACTTCCGATTGACTGTGCTCCCAGCATCGTTTGTTTTCAGCACTTGTGTAATTACTGAAGTAAAATCATGCGCTTGAAGGTCATTCGCTTTTTAAATATTTGCCCTTGTCTAACGATTCCAACCTTATATGTGCTTAAATACGTTCCTTTATTTACGGAGTTGATGTTGCGAGAAAATTAAAAAAAGTACATATATATTTCTTATTAAAGTTAAGTACAGAACGTAAATCCACTATAATGGGCCATGGCCCATCATTTAATACCTTACATCGCATTACAGTTATTCATAAAAGAAGCTTTTCAAGTAGGACGTTATCAGAGAAGTGGTCGAGAAAATATTCGTTTGGTTTAAGTCCGGAATAAACTATCTAAAAGTTCCGGCCTGCAGATTGAACATAAGAAAACAAGACGGACAGATGGTCAGACAAGCTTAGATCGGATCAGATAGCGATACAAAATCGATCGATATAGTAAAAGGTGAGGCCATTTCAAGTTTGTATGGGTGTTGCATATATCCACACAACCATTGAACCCACGCACGTATATCAACAGAAAAATAAATAATTAATAAAAATTTATTAAAATTAAATTGTATTAGATATATAGCGTACCAAAGTTTATTCACAATTCATGTTGTTGTCATAAAATTCCCCCAATTTCGTTTCCATTGGTTAGCTCTTCTTAATTATTCTGAGCTACTTCTGCAATATGCATAAATTCACAATTGATTAGATGTAAGAATGTTTCGTTTTATGTGTCTTGTCTTTTGTTTTTTTCATTATTTCATCGTTTACATTACGCTCTTTCTTTTTCCATAATTACTCCTCGGTGGTTTTCTTTCCCAGCGAGAATTTCATTTATCATAAAACATCCTGTTTACAGTTTCCATTATTTTGCTATAAAAATATAAATTAACATGGAATGAAAACCAGGGTTCATTAATTATGTTTAAAATTGGTTACAGATTCTATAAAGTTTTCATAGATAATTCTTGTACTCTACACCACTTATAGTACGGCAAAGTATAGTCAGTTTGCGAGGATTTGTGTTACGCTTAAATGATTGATTTAAAATCATTATCTGAATCGAGTTATGCTTGTCTATTCGCCCGTTCGTCCATCTGTCTGTCCATCTGTCTTATGTCTGTCTATACTATATATTTTTGTGTTCAGTCTACAACAAGTCGCAAATTTTAGGATATTATAGCGTAATGTGGTACACTGGCGTGCTTTGACTTCAAGGGCGAATTGTTTTGAAATGGAAAAGTTTTTTTATGACAAAATTTCGAGAAAAAAAAAATTATGAAATCTCTGATGCATTCATTTCTCTCTAAATTTTGAGAATAGATATCTATAACATTGGTACTTGGACGGTAAGTTTCAGTTGTTGACAATTGTTGTCCTCCAGTGCGTAGGGACTACAAAGAACTTATTGATACATATTTTCCTTTATGACGAAAACAAGTGTAGATAAATAAGGTCCGCGAAATGAAAATTAAATTTATGTAAATATGGACCACCTTATGTGGTGGACACATGTTTTGGACACTTTTCCATATAAAATCTTCCGTGTAATGTTTGGCCTTTATCTGGAAACAAGGTAATAATTTTCTCAGGCATTGGGTTGTAGGGCAGTTGATGGCCGGCCTTGCCCACCTATAATGCTTTTTACTTGTTTATGCTTATGGATGACAGTCCCTAGATTTTTGACCAATGGGAACTTTTGATTATAATGTGCTCTGTTGCATGTTGTTGTTTGCACGCATGGAGGACCTACCAAAACCCGTCCAAAAGAAAAAAGATATTAGATTAGGTTTGAGAACATCACCTCATGATTTTATGATATACTTGCAATACATAAAAGAAAGATAATGGATTGATTATGGATATATATGGCCAACAATTATGCGAATGGAATGCGCCAGAGGAAATTGCCGATGCGATGTATCCTCTAAATGCTTTTTCCGCAAAATACTCAAATAAAATATAAACGATAATCGTTGAAGGATATAAAGCACGTTTCTCTCCAAAGCAGGTTTATTACGTTGCAATAAAATGTTCTAATAAAATATAGTTGAAAAAAAATTTTATTAACAAAATGTTTTTGGATTTTTTTTCATATATAATCAATAATAATTAAACAAAATAGAAATATACAGACCAAGCACAATTTTTCACACAATTCACTAACTACAGCTCTATTATGTTTGGAGGGTTTTATATTTATTTCTATTTTTATATTCATTTTTTATTTTTGCTTTTTTGTAGACCAGTGTGCCAAAAACAAATTAAATCATAATTTTATTCATTCATTCAGTCAGTCAGGTCACTTGTTATGCGGAACGGAGCACACGCTAAACCACAAGGCTTGGAATACTAAAAATGTAGCAACGACTTCAAATAACTACCATATAAACGAAAAGATATACAAGCTCGTGCACACATATATATATATACGCATATATATACAAGTATAAAATACAAGCAAATATAATGGAAATTTAATGCAGCCATAAAAGAAAGTGATGAATATGAAAGGACTGACTATATCGGGGCGATGATAAGGACGGTCAAGTATAGCATTGGTGGGATTGCCTTGAAATTCAAGAAGAAAATTTCCGTTGCACAGGTTTACCGGCATACGTACGCTCATTTAGCTAACGCTTCTGGGATAATTTTCAAGAGAGCAGCAGCTATTCTGTTTGAACAATTTTTCCAATTTGTCTCTTCCTCTTAGAAATTCTTGAAAGCGTATTTTCCACTATCAATGACATCGTAAACATTGCCATCAACAACGTCAGCATATAAACGTCAGCATTGCACCATCATCTTCATCATCATCGTCATCGTCATCGTCATCGTCATCGTCATCATCGCTGCGGTTATAAATGCATTTTGATCGCTCACTGATGCACATTTATAACATTTTTTGGTATAAAGTAACAAAGTGGAACACTTACATTATTGACCAAACGTTATTGTTGCTGCTGCAAAATTGTTCTGTTTGTACTAAAAAATCTGTTTGTTTCTAAAGCATTCGTTTATGCACATATGCGACATATGGCCGCATATAAGTATAGTGTGACGAGTCGAAAAGTGAAAAGCTATGACCGTAAAATGGAAAAATTCATTCATAGAATTCTTCAGACACACAAACATACGTACAGACAGCCAAACAAACAAGTAAGTCAGCAAATTTTTACCATTGACAAGATTTATTTTGCAACTTTTATGAAGCAATTATTCAAAGTTAGTTCTTTTGCCGATGGTGGGAAAACAGGCCCACGAGTAAACGGCAACAGCAACGCCAAACCGTAATGTTGGTCGTGGCTAGCAAAAGTGTCATGAACTGACAACTTTCAACGAGTACCTTCATGGTGCAATGACAAGATTCCTTTTTATACGTTAGCGTTTCTCACAATTTTTGCCAGTACAACGTTTGACGTTTTCACTAAATGGATATCTGAATACACAAAAATAAATGATCAGCGAGCACTTTTCAATCTTTAAGGTCGCCACGAAACATTTTTGGTAAAATTTAATCATTTTAAATAATTTAAATTCTTTAAATTCTCGAATTCAGTTTGAATAACGATCATCGTTTGCTTTAATTAATTAAATTACTTAAGAATTTATAAATTATTTATTATGTAAATGAATAAAAATTGCGTTGAATACTTTTCAGCGTACAATTTTGTTGCCTATTTTAGAACGCAAGCCATATATATTTCTCGTTCGTTTTCTTAGAGACTAAGGGAACTTGCACTTAAAACATTTTTATTTTATTTGCTTTTAATATTTCTACAGAACTATTTTCTACCACTTTTATTCCGGCCCATATTATATTTGACACGATTTTAATTGCGACGCAAGTCCACTTCTATGGGAATATATATGAAAACAAGTGCTTATAATGTTGCTTGAGTGGACCTTGTACGACTTCAGAATAGTGGTCATAAAAATAAACCGATTGTAGAAGTGTATACAATAGAATTCCTACGCGTTCTTCTGTCGAATATAAGTCCTAAGAATATAACGCCCAAGACTTTTTCCATATACACTGTGACGAAAAGGAGTCAAGTTGGTTTTAATTCCAATCTTCCGTTAGGTTACTCTTATGTATCAGATTCTCTTCACTTTTATTCATAGTTAGAGTTAGTTATATATCATAGGCCCAATATTTACTTACGATACGGAAAATAAGAGGATTTTTTTTTCTCGATTGGCAACGCCACTTAAGTGCGAACAAAGATATAGAAGAAAAGAAGATGGTATTTTCTTTTCGTTCTCGAGCCAACCGAGTAACATCATTCTTCCGTCCATACAGGAAAGCGCGTAAAGGCGTCCTGCCCGCTAATAGTCCGACAGGAAAGACATCTGCAATTTTGACTGTTTAACGACTGGCCAAATTGAAATTTCAATATCAATTATTATCAAATAGAAAATCGATAGGCTGCAAGAAAAGAAAAATAAGCTCCTGTTTCCATGATCGTTTGTATTGTAAAGCCTTCGATAGATTTCCAATGAATGGAATTTATTGTAATGAAGCTGTAAAAGAACATTGAAGTGCGTTATGTTTTGGATGTTATGATAGGCGCATCAAAGAATAAGGCTACAGCCACTTTCAGTTTAGGACCGGCAAGACTGGAACACCCACTGCATCCATAGCCCGGGCCACTGTGTTTTTTGTTTTGTTTTATATTTTCCCAACAGATAAATATTTAAATCTTTATAATTTATTTAGTTGCATAATATAAACAAATGGTGCAATCCTCACTGAGAATAAAACTTTTCAATTTTTAAACTTATTTATATATATACATATATATATGTATGTATGTAAATCTTATTTTAATTTTATCCTATTTGTGAGTGTTTACATATTTACAAGATTTGTACCAGCAATCCCTTGATTATAGTTTTCCTCTATAGTGTTACTTGGACTTAATAGCATGTGTTGGTTGGCATCTAACGACATTTTTCAGAGATGAGTTTTTCAGGCTTTTTTAGTTGGCCAATTGGGGTCTTTACGTTTATATGGATAACAAGGAGAAAACTGTACAAAACAGAGCCTGTAACTAAATCTAGGTTAAAACAGATAACATGGGAATAAGCGAAGTGATTAGGATATGTCCTACTTGTCGTACTTGTCAAGAAATATTAAAAATATAGGCTTTCTTTCGAGAATGGTCGTAAAAATCCATGACATCCCGCACAATCCATTTCCAATAGTATTCGCTCTTGGTCCAAAAAATGCTAATACAAACAATGTCATGGAAATTTGTGAAGAATTAAGAACACGTGTAATACTGGGAGGAAGGATATCAAATCCAAACACGGACTGACGTACAGATATGCTTAAAATAAATCCGAAATTGACTCTCCCTTTCTTCAAAGTGAACAAGTCCTTAAACAAACTTAACATTCTTTTGCCATAAACGGTGTATGGTAATAAAAACTCAGTACTAGAGTAGACATAACATGAGAACAATTTTTGTTGGCTTAAAGCCGTACCAAGAATATCAGCAAAGTGAGCAAAACGTAAACAACTGTAATATTAAATGCTGACAATCAATTCAATTCATTAATTTAAAATCCTCGTCCAGGACGACCGTTTCAATTGTTTCGCAGGAAGTGGTAAGTACGAATTATTTATGCGAATTTTATATGAAATATTGTGGCCCTAATATTTGATATTTCAAAAATTAATGATGATGGTTAAGTGCTATTATGTTCTGTTAATGAATATTTCAACTTATTTATACACGTATATATATATATATGTATAAGTATACATGCATGCATGCATCCACGTCCTAATGCATTGTTATCCATATATGCATATGTGATATGAAAATGCTTGAGTTGTTAAACAGTCCACGCACATATGACATCAGTAACACATTTCCCTTAAGTAATTTATGTTCATAAGTTTATGTGTGTATGTTCAAGCATGTTGATTGACTGTAACTGATTCGTTCGCTATTAACACCTTTACTTAATTACTGCACAAGCATGACAATATGTACATGAGATATGTAAAACCTACATTACCACGTACATGATAAAAATTTAGGGTATGCGTAAGTACGTTACGTGATTATATAAAAGCATTACGGATTGAGCAAATTATATCTGATATGTACGATTCGTATATATGTACGGAGGCACTCGATGATAAATGCTGTTGTAAACTTTTTCATTTCAAATCCTGACATCAAATCTAACGTTTTAGTGAAAAGCAGTAACATTTTAACTTTTAACTAAATGCGTTGGTTTAGAGCATGAGCTATCCTCATGTTTATATTTCGTTGATAACATCTACTAATGCGATGTGTTTTTATTTTAGGTATTTAAAAAAACAAACAGCTTAGATCTCATAATAGAGATAGTGTTACTTATTTCTACTAAATGTCAACGCGTGTTTGTCAAATCGTTCTGGCAAAATTTCTACCTTCCTTTTGCGGAATTCATTGAATTTGCAATAATTGCGTTTATGTTTATTAATCTGTCTGCCTATCACAGTTCACACATTTGACCGGACTTCTCTTATTGAAAAACTTGAAATAACAAATTTGACAGAATCTCCGCCAAAGCTACCTAAATATTTACGCAATAGAGAAATAAAGAAACAATATTTACATATAGCGAATAATAATCGCCGATTGAAAAGTTTACGCAGCAAAGTTATGATTGCAAGAATCTTTTTCTAACTTTTTTCCACTCTTGGAAGTCAACAGTTTTCTTTTTTTCTAGAGTTCTCTTCAAAATATACATCTACGGCTGTTATATATCTTTTTCCTTGCCTCTTAGACATTTGTAAAGACTTGATGATACATAGAAACATTCAAAGTGTGGATTACATTTTGTAAATCTAATTGTTGTTTTTAAGATTTGTTTGAATGATTTTTCATAACTTTTATTTTTGCATTATCGCCCAAATGTTTCACTGAATCGTTGTTCCGCGTTGAAGAGAAAAAAAAACGTGTTATCGTTTCAATCACCTCTTGCAACACAAAGAAAGTGTTGAGATAAACACGTCTTGCATTTTATCAATCGATTCAGAATCATTCTCTGCATCGATCTAGGCTTGTCTGTCCGTCTTGTTTTCTCATGTTCAACCTACAGGTCGCGATTTTTAAGATATTTTGATAGAAATTAGTACACGGACATGCTCCGGCCCAAAGACAAAAGCAATTCAAAATGTCTCGAATTGCTCGAATCGCTTTTTCGACGACTTCCCCTATAACAACTTATTTTGAATATTTGTCATATTCGCATCAAGCGAAGTGATGTAAGGTATTTAATGTTGGGTTGTGGCCAAAGAAACCGCTTTTACTTGTTTCTAGTACGATTTATTCAAATAATTATTAAGCGAGAATGTTTAGGCTATGAAAAGAAAACTGTAACGTGATCTATGAAGCATCCTTATTATGTTGCAATAATATATTCTTACGAAAATTAAAAAAGTATCAGAGTGGCATGTGCAAGTGTTATTACGTAACTATAAAACGGCCGACTTAAAAAGGCCGATCGGTAAATGAAAAAATTAAAATCAATTTTCTTTCTCCACAAAATCGAAACTCCTGCGTTGCAGAGAATCAAAATCTAAAATCTACCATCCATCACTAAGTCACCACTGAAATAAATAAGTTATTCTGTGGAAGCATGCAATGGTTGTTACCTGAACTTTAATACCTCGAAAGCACATTATTTCGCTCACTGTAAATTTCCATCGCCATTAAAATGATTCTTATGAACAATTTTATCGTTGCATGATTTTCAATTATTTTTCAATTCAAAATAAGTTCAAGTAAGAGATTACTTGACAATGCGATTGAGAATTTCGCATGTATTCACCTATGAAAAATTACCTTTCAAAATGTATTTATTTATGTAGTTCCCGCAATGCATCTACCGATGTCGTGCTGTGAACTTTTCAATTAGCCCTTTATTGCTTTAAATTATGGTAAACTAATTAAGCAATTATTTTATTCGGTTAAAAATATAATCGAATGCATCATGATTGCAACTTCGTATGTGAAGGTTATTTACAGCAAGAAAAAGAAAACAAAGGAAACCAAGAACCTTATATAAGATACTAGAGTTGTTATATTATTATGCTCTGCAATAGGATCGAATATATTTACTCAACGATTATCTTCGTGTCTATCAAAAGGAATTAAGTTAAATAAAACTTTAATTCTGTTGAATTACGCACAACTTATGTATGAATTCATTCTCAACTTCGGCAAATGCATCGTTTCTCTATCCGTTATTCTAATTGGCTACTTGCAGTAATGGCATATTGTTCAATTTGCAAGGACCCTGAACTGAGATCGATATTTGCGTAGTTCCAACCTCGCTACTTCTTAGCTTCAATTTTTAACTTTTTCTTCTAATAATTATTGTCGTGCTTTTTTTTTTCTTTTTTAATTTGATCTTAAACTAAGGACAGAGAGTTGGAAAAGCCAACGGATAGACGGACAGATGGGCATAATTAAATCAGTTTGCAGTGTAAGATTAATTGAAAAATATAACGTATATGCATAATTGGGTTATAGGATCGGCACACAGATATTACGTTTCATTCTTAGGCACGATTTGTTTCTCGACCCCTTATCTCATACGAAATCTCCCATGGGGGTTTATATTTTCTGCAGAAAAATTAGAGAAAATTTGGAGATTTTTATATAACAGGCGATGTGAGAGAGAAAAGTGTCTGTCCTTATAGCTGAAGCCCACAGGAATGTGCATCAACACATATAAGCGAAACTAGATCCACAAATCTTGGTCGCAAAGCTAAACTTGAAGCGGTTGTCATCGCAGATAGTTTGTTTGTTGGTCATAAGAGCTCTTCGTAATTTCTTAAATTTCAACTGGATTCAACGAGTGAACATGTGAGGAATACCATCGTCACGTACGGATATCTAATTCGATTTTTTTGGATACCAAGGCATATTGGTCTCTTGGGAAATGAGCGAGTAGATTTTTAATTATGGACAACATAATGGAGAAGTTTATGAGGAAAAGCACTGAAGAGAAAACTGATGAAAAAAACCGATAAGACTACCATCTACACTACTCGCATGTTAATCTCAACCTCGTTCCATCCCTACATCCAATCAACGTTGGAAAGATCAAGATCAAAACGTTTGCAAGAACCTGACTTGGGCATACAATTGCAACACATCTATGGATCCTTAAGATATCTACTCCCCCGCTTGGCGATTGTCGGCACAATCTTACGATTAAACTCATGACATGTGAATGCCTGAACAATTCAGATATTCGAAGATTAGTTTTCGGAGCATCTAACCTTACAGGCTGAAGAACTTAATATCAACAAAATACTTGACTTTATTAAAGTTGCTTAACTAACCTTCTAATTTCCCTTAGAAAAATAAAAAGGAAAAAGAACCGATAGGCTTAGTTGTTAGAGCTCATCTCACCTTCAGTCCTAGAATTTATTTCTTTAATCTGAGTAAATTGTAAAAAGAATAATAATACCTTACAATAGTTGAACATAATCAGTTCAAGAATTTGCAGAAATATTATTACATTCCTTATGGGAGGAGAAAAACCTATAAGAAACGAAACCGTAAAAGAAAAACAACTAAATTAGAGGTGGTTGGAGGTAGTGGAGGGACTGACTAAAAACTATATTTCTTTTATTTGATTGAATTTATTTATTGACTTTATGAGGTTTTCTTGTTTTCTTCTTTGTTTTTTTTTTTTTTTTTTTTTTTTTAATAACTAAATTTTAAAAGAGTAAAACTTTTTATAACAATTCTTTTATAATTATGTACAAATTAAATAAAACATGTTTTGTTTCTTTCTACAATTTCCTTTATACCATAAATTTCTTATTTATTCTGTTTTATTCTCCTACTGTGGATACATTTGGATTTAATGCCAATGTGTATAATTATAAATATATATAACAATAGCTTACGTAACACAGCTGCACTTATGGTAAATGTAATTAAAAATTTTATACCACATGGTATAATAAAACGTTAAAGTGAAATAAAATGAATGAGAAAACTATATTAGGCATGAAGCGAACGATGGATACCCATCATTTATACCCACTCCTTACTGCTATATTAAAATCAATGTTTTTCTTAGAACCGAACGCCCCAAGGGCTTCACTTCATCGCATAGTAGGCTGTAAATGCTTAAATTACTGATAAAAAAAAAAAAATAAATAAAAATACATTAACATTTTTGCAATTACTTCAGCGCCGTAGGTATTGTGTATGGACCACTTTCAGTTTCAAGTTGGAGGCACTTCCTCAGCAAATTATAATTTCTATCTTTACACCTCAACTTTTGCACCTTTGCTAAATCGAAAAAGGTTTGTGCACGGAGACAGCCAAATAAAGGGTCATAAAATTCCATTGACTGACACTATATGATGCAATGTAGGACAGCGGTAGCATGTCAGTATAAGAGCTCTAACAGCACACATACTGTGTGGTAACATTTCGTCGTATTGTACAAACGTTATTTGCTTTTCCTGAGCGCGTATTTAAAAGTCATCTTTTAGTGTCGTTGATGAGAATGCAGTGACTAAGTCAAACCAAACATGAAACACTTTGGATGGACATCAAATATTATCCATTTCATTTCCACTTTAACGCCTCAATATCTATGACTCCAATCTCTTATTCTTATAGTTTGTCCTTAACGATGCAATCAAACGAGCGTAGGTCATTACGAACGTATTGCAATGTAACGAACCCTTCATTGGCGAATACCATCGGCAATGAATCCGAATCCAAATCCGATTAGACCGTCCAGAAACTCAATCAAATACTTTTAACACTCATACACTACATATCACAAAATCTGTCTGGAAATGTCATAAACTGGAATGTTATATCCCGTCTGCTGTGCTTCTCGGGCATAGCCACTTTTGCTTTTCTCTTCGTTTTTTAGAAATCCCTGGGCAATGCTTCGATTCTAATGCCATTGCCAAAACGTGTGTCAAAAAGTGTTTCGTAAGGAGTGTCAAATGGTGAGTTTTGCTTTCAATGCGAAATTCCTACGAAAAAAAAAATTGTCAAAAAATTTGAAGAAGGAAGTAATGGCGCGCGATTGACAATGTGTTGATATATTAATTAACATGGAAGCAATTTTTTTTTAAATAAAGTTTACAATTTTAACAAAATAAATGATTGAAGTCGAGCAGACCGTTCGAATTAGCATTCGATGCCGCTATCGCTCAAGCGTGGGTATAAAATTTACGAAATACTACGAAAACAAAAGAAATACAAATAAACAGAAACAAGTTGAAATTACATAACTCATACGTACTGGCAACCTGCAGATTTAAACGTATGCGCACATGTACAGAGATTTGTATCCATATATAGATGTTTTTGTTTTTTTTTTCTTTTTTTGCTATTTTAGATGCATGGATTTATAAATGCTAAGGACAAGACTTTTATAGCCGCATTTAACAGATAGTTTGTTGTGCATGTGTTTTAAGTAAAAAAAAAAAAAAAAAAGCAAAAATTGAATAAGCTTACTACACAAGTGTATATGGGAATGTGTATGCTGTTCTGTTGCTGTGGCTAACCGGATGTACAAAACAACATTTGCATTGTTGTTTGGTCGGCTAGGAAATATGCAAAGGCAGGCCAAAAAGCCAACACATTATCTAAAATTGTTGTTGTGTTAGTTATAGTTTTTCTAACTGTTGGAGAACTTTTATAACCCGGTTTTATTTCCTTTCTTGTATTTCTCTGTTGCTCGGACCGTAATGTATGTTCGTTAAAGAGAGAGAGAGAAAAAAAATTAACAAATTTCTTCTTTTTTATTTTTTTTTTTCGTTGCGAGTGGCGGGAGCGTATGCCTCTTTATGAACTCTGTTGGTTGCTTTTATATAAAATAATAATAACAACAGAAAAAGTTGGCGGTGCACAAAGCTATTGTTCAGAGAGGGCTGCTAATTAATAATTTTAATAGTAAATAAGTTCTCCATACTCAAGCGATGTAATAATAATTCAACTAAGACTTTCATTCCCAGATCAGAATTTTTTTTTTTTGTTAATTAAATTAACTCACGAGAGAGTTAAAGCCAAATATTCCAAAAAGAAAAAAAGAGGGGGAAAAAATAAATTGCAAGTTGGTTAATAAACCGTTGCACGTATTTTTGGCTTGATTTCATAAACTCAAATAATCGCATACGTCAGTTAGATTGTATGGTCGAAGTGCGCTTTTTATTCGTTACACAAACTCCAATTTAATCCGTTTATGCTGCTTTTTTGTTTTTTTTTTTTTTTTGTTGTTTTTCTCCTGCTTTAAGTTGGTTTTGTCTGGTTTTCGGAACTTCTGACTCAAGTTTACTAATTCAATTTTACCGACTTGAACAGACAGCATAGAATGCGCACAGACATATACGCGCGCACACACACACACGCACACACACAAGAGCGCACACCTGTCACACTGGTACCCGCTATTCAATTGGCTTACTGCGTTTATAAAATAATCCACGTATACATGAAATTTCAATTGAATGACTAACCATGGTTAACTGCGAGCACACTATCCAGCTGGGAAAAAAAGAGCTGAGAAAAAAAGGAGAAAAAATATCCAATTTTAATGAAATTAATACATGACACACCACACAATACCGCCGATGTTACATAAACTACGAAGCGTCCATGTGTTCTCTGGTCAATTACACATTTGCAGACATCGCGTATATTCTTACATACTCAGACCTAACTATGTATGAATTCGTTCATATGCATATGTGCAGTATAGACAAGCACGCAGACTTGCACGCTCGGCCTTGTAGGAGGAGACTTAATTTATTTGGTGTCACAATTGCGGCAATTATTGTCGGCGTTACTCGTTTTGTTGTGGGCACTAGTTATCCCTTCCCCTTTTGCATTGAACTTTACTTAGCCCTTCGCTCTATGCGTTCCTTTTACATGAATCTACATTGCATGTTGACATTTTTTGTATTCTGTTCGACGCGTTCGCTAGCCGACTATTTCGAAATTTTAAATTAATATTCTTAACATTTATCGGCACTATTGCTTTGTGTTGGTTTATTAAAGAGTTGCACGCTTAAGCGATGGAGTTTCATTCTTATTTAAAAATGAAAGAAATTATGAGTTGGGAATTTTTATTAGCCACCATTTAATTACGTTCGTTGTCATCCCAACTATTGACTGGCGAAGTTGGAGACTTCAAAAATTTAAATAATTCTATGAAATTTGGGGGAAAAAGGCAACCTGCGATCTTATGAAATCTTCATATACTTAGTTGGCTTCAAATTCGAAGTGAATTTGTTAACGTTCATCTTTTCATCTTATTCCGCTTAAAGATCGTAAGTTATAATCGAAAAAAAAACATTTTTTTACAGACATCTTTAGATATTATTTTCGACGGATAGGTGCCGTGAAAACTTTATTCCACGATGCCGTATATAAGAGAACACTGCTCGTCACACCGCGGATGATTAGTCCCCGGAAACGTATTATACGGACGTGTTTCCTCCTCTGGTGTGGGCAAGGCCCATCTACAATCTTTGCTTTTTATGCATCAACCAGGCTCTATACCCAGAAAATAATTCAGCTACACACCTATCGCAAAACTTTCGTAGGAGCCAAGAATTTCTTCGGGGATCCCTGATTTGTGCAATCTGCCGAAAGAAAAGATAGAAAAAAGTTTCAGTCAGTTTTTGTTAGGCCTTATACTATCTACAAGCCTAGAAGCCTTGTTCGTGGAATAGAAAACCTACACATGAATGTTAGACAAGTGAAACCAACGTGCGTTCCTCGGCATAACATTCTCACGAGCAGAGTGAGGCCCACACCTTTTTATTTTTTTTATATTTTATATCAAAAAGTGATGATATATTGGATGTCGTGAAAAGTCCTGTGAGTACTATAAATCGGGTCGAGACCGGATTTTATCATACAAAAGATGCAAAAGCTTCATCTATAAAGTTATCTCAATGATGATAGTAACAGATTCGCGATCGTTTAGTTATAACACCCTTTGCAAATTATTGTATCATATTAATATCGTGGCACATTTCGTACCGCGATCTAAAAGATCTGTTGTACTTCTTACATATCGCGTTAAAACGGGAAATAAGTCCATAAGTACTTTTTGCAAATTTTTAACAAATAGAAATTCAACAGGGGTTTACAGTTCATTAGCCCCTACACCACTTGTTTTACATCATATGTTAGGCTTGTGTGGATGTCTGTAATGTATAAACGGGCTTAAAATAATTCCACATTTTATAATATAAATTGATTCAGGAAGTAACTCTGAATTAGTCTAAAGTTGTCTGCCTGTCCGTCTGTCTGTCCGTCTGTCTAAAGCCTGCCCAAGATGTATTTCTTTCAACTTACATATAGCAATTTTTAAAATATTTAAATGTACACTAACGTGTTTTGGCCCAAAGATCTGGAAGGATTGGAAGAAATTTCACCATTTTTATAACTTTGTTTTGAAAAAAGTCGTTGTATGGAGAAAATATGGAATTTTCAAATATTTTGAAATTAAATCGGTGAGCAATAATCTAACTATATACTGAATTGATGTGAAAACTTTAGATCGGATCGGGTTAATTTTTTTTTGAATTTCGTCTCATATAAGGATTGTAATGAAAAAGATTTTATATAGTAAAAACGGGTCCATACCTAGCCGTTTGATATGAAAATTCCAAATTTCATCAACCCTATCCCCCCACATGAATTCACACGAAAAGCAAACTCTTGTATAGCAAAAAAAAAAAAAAAAAACAAAATTTGTTTGCACTTTACGACAAAAGAAGAGGTGAAGAATAATGAATGAAATCTTTAAACAAAAATGTAGTTTTTTTTTAAAAACAATACGTCATTAATTGGGTTTTGGATTCCGTCCAACATAAAGGCGCTGACCAAGACAAACTATGATTTTTGATATATTATTACGAAAAAAATGAAGAATTTTATTCATCGAATGGTGGTGTAGGGTGTTCAATGATTGGTATTGCCCAACCATAATGTTTCTGCTTGTTTTAGTCTAACTTTGAAATTCCGCAGACAGGGGATAACATTGTTTAAATGAATTTTCTCGTCACCATAGTTCGCTGACTATCAAAAGTAAAGAAAAGAAGCAAGGACATGCACTGTTGAAATCAGACCATCAAAGTAAAAAGAGAAAAAGTTGGCCGTCGGTCGATCAAAAAAACAACAAAGAGGAAATGTTATGGAAATTGTTTCTGATATTTTGAATATTCTGTTCTGATATTTGATACGCTGTTATAGATGGAACAATATGTTTTTCCAGTTATGAGCTTGTAAGCAAAAATCAATTAGCTCAATGTGTTCTATACAACGAGTGAGACCCAAGAAAAAAAAAAAAAAAACCATATAAGGAACAAAAAGTGAAGGTAGTTGGAAAGAAATAGAAGGACGCCTTTTTTTGCAAAACTGAATTTTGAGCGATTTTAAGGGATCGAACGTAATACCAAATAAGGTGTAATAAGTAATTCCTTTAGCCTAAAGTCTTCAAAGCATTTATGTTTGCAGTTGACAGTAGCCCCAGGCTAATATTCGCCTACAAGCAGACAAACCCATTACGTAATACAAAGGAAAAATCCAATTGCATTACGATAAACTATCTATCAATTGCCATCTGAGTCATACCTATATATATATATATTTACCTATATATATATATGTATATATATATATTTACAGTAACTACTTTTTTCATAGGACTTAAGCCCTTTTCATTTCAAAATATTGAAATCATTTCGTTTTTTCCCAACAGTGGATTTAATTGCATTTTTTCACAGCCAAGTTCACTTTTAAGGCGCACTGTCTCCATATATTGGATAACTGATATCGTAATGCTTGTATGGCAAACATTGTGTTTGACTCTGCGCAAAAGTTCTCGTTTGGTGCCTTACCAGAAAAGGGAAAGTCAAAAGCAGCATTTTCGGCGTGCTTTAGTTCTATTACAGCCGAAGAGGTAAAAATGATGTTCAAATAAGACAGCACCGCACAAAACGGTAGCGTTAAAACTAGTTTGCAAAATTTCAGTTCAGCACTTTTGCATTACGTTCTGGCAGGCGTATAGGAGGTTATGAAGACAAAATAGAGGCACTAATTGCAGCAAACCGTCAAACGATTTTTGATGTAATATTTATACACTATAAGGAAATCGACTTTTGTCGTTGCCAAAAAAGGGAAATTTCCGAAATTTATACCCATCACCGAAGGACGAGGGATATATTCATTTTTTCAAAACATATGCAACGACAAGAAGGGAGCATCAGAGATCTCGCAAACTGTATACATTCTTGATCAGCATCCAATTCTGAATCGATTTATTCATGTCCGTCTTTCCGTCTGTCTGTCCGTGTAAAGGCTGTTATAAACATTCTCCTGGGCGAAAAAATGAAGCTATCGATTTCGAACTTGGCAGAAACACTAAAAGTACTTGCATGCACGTAGTAATTGAAAACGGACCAAATGGGTCGAAGGACACGTCTACCATGCAAATTGAGAACACCTTTGTTTTTTAAAAGGAATAAAAAATTGGTTTTTTGCTCATTACCAATAATCTATAGCAAATAAATGTTCCAAAATTTGAACGCATATTCAATGGGCCATGCTGTAGCACCTGTATAAAAATGGAAAAAATTGATCGCACCTATCCAATATTATAGTGTATGAAAACGCCATTTTTTTTTGAATATGCTTATAAGGCGCGGAGACAAGTTTCAAAGATTCGATAAATTATATGAATTCGTCGCCAGTTTCACATGTGGAATGCACTTGAACATGTCTGTCTGTTCGTCTGTCCATCTGTCTATTTGCGCAACTCTATAGTATTTGCGGTAAGCATTTTCCCGTTAACGAAAATGAAGGCATCCGCTTACTAAAAGAATGTGGATATTACTTCAACTTTTTCAAGGACACGCCCATGCGATAAAAGCATTCATTTTGAAAAAAAAAAAATTAGCCGCGCCCACTCCATATTATAGAGCATAAAAATGTAGTTTTTCAAAAATAAGTGATTTGTTGTGAAAATCGCATTTAGATTAGTCCCGGGACTTTTCAATCGATAGTAAAATATTCTTTCAAATTGCAAAACATAGTCGAACAGGCAGTTGGAAAAGAAAGCAAATAACTTTCGCATAATATTAAGGAAAAGAGATTTTTGGGTAAATATTCTCATTTCTTCTATTTTATTATTGTTTTCTCTTCTAGCTTCGACAATAAAGTTTTCATTTTGTAATAAACCTTTAAAAAGCATGGCATAAAAAGTTTTTAAATAAAAGAAACCAACTAAAAAACCACAAAACGTGCTCTACGGGCTGATAATGTTTTAAAAGTTGCTTATTTTAGTAATGTTAGGGATGTTGATAATGACGATGAACCGCACGAAAAAAAAATTGTTACATGATGGTTGAACAGAAAATAGAGAAAATAAAAAATAACTTTTGGGTTTTGCTTTAAAAAAAAACGTGGTGGGTCTTAAAAACTTCAATTGAACGATTGTTTCCTTTCCCTTGCCTTCTTTTTTTCTTTTTTTTTTTTATTCGTTCGTTGCACCGATAAGTTTTAAGATGATAATATTCTCCGAAAATTTCTATTGCATCAACATCATTACTCGCTATTGAGTCGTTCATGTGAAAGCTTCAAAAGCATCGTGCATAAGTCTGCTTATTCTGTTCAAGCTTAAAAGGCTGCTCTCTCTCTTTCTCTCTCTCTCTCTCTGCGAATTTCTTTCCTTTTCTTCCTTCGATCTTGTTTACAAAATCGGTGCTCTTATAATCAGGAAAATCATGAAACCAGTGACGTAGGTAGGGCATAGAATATTCACTGGGGATTTCGTTCACAGGGGAACTTGTCTGCTACGTTTGCCAATTATCTTGCTGTTCTTCGCTTTGCAGCTTATTCAGACATTGCCAATGCGAATTTCAGAGAGTATATGGGTAATGTTTGCCTACAGTGCATACGTGAAAGTTTGAAAAAAAAGTACATGGTACAAGCAACATCCGTATCCGCTTTTCGTCACAATTTTCCTTCCCTTAGGAGTTTTGCTGGGAAAGCGATTTCCAGACAAAAAGACGTAATCTGCAAGCATTTTCGGGGTCACAGATCACAAAATATCATCTATTCTATCTATCTATTGAAACAATCTTGGGCAGTTTACATATTTTATGGAGTTATTGAGGCTTGGTTCTGTGCGTTAAAAAAGGTTTTGGAAGAAAAATAAAATAAAATAATGGGACAATCTAAACTTGAGTAGGCGTGGTCAATTTTTTCCATTTTTGTACTGGTACTACAGCATCGCTAACAGAATCGAATTCAAATTCTTGTAGGTTTGTTTGCTTTAGACTATAAATAATGAGCAAAAAACCAATGAAAAATAGAGATGTTCTCAGTGTCTCAGGTTAGTTTAAATGGTACTGCAGGCGTAATCTTCGACCGATTTGGCCAATTTCTAATACTAATGCAACAAGTCCAATGTGTCAGCCAAATTTTGAAGTTAATAGCTTTATTTTTTGTGGGCGAGGAAAACAGACATTATACAGACGGACGGACAGACGAACGGATAGACGGACGGGCAGATGGAAATGTGAAAGCCACGTCCTTCAATCGATTGCGAATTTAATGCTGATCAAGAAAATATATAGTTTGTTGTATCTTTGATCCTCATCTTTCGGTGATAGATACGAAACACTATTTTTCCAAGAGCAAACGGTTAACCGTTTACTTTATCGAGTAGAAAATCTAGTACATTCTTCTACATTTTAACGATAGTAGATATAATCGACTTACATCGACCAAACTTTGCATGCTAACATATATAATGTTACTAACGAAAGTTCAATAAAAATTAAATAAATAAAAGTATAAGAAATGCGAACGAGTTATGATTTACTTGAAGAGGAAGGAATGCTAGGACGATGAGTTTCTTCTCTGCTGTAAGTTATTCAATGTAAATCCAGCCGGAGCCTTTAGAAAGCATTTGGATTAAATAATTTCTTTAGAAGCTATACTTTGTTTGCATCACGGTCGACGACAGATCTTGCACTCGACACATATATGTATGTTATTAAGGAAAAAAATACAGGAACAAGAGGGAAGAACACGAAAAAAGAAAAAAAAAAGCGTGGATCCATCTAGCAAAAGAACACTCTCGCAGCTGGTACAGATCCGAAATGGGAGTGAATTCTTACGCCGTTGCAAAAGCCAGTAAAAAGCTTGGCAATCGTTAATAGCAAACGTATTCAGTTCAACGTACAAATCATATGATGATTTCAAGACTAAAAGTTAACGGAGATACGATCGTAGGCAAGACGCTATCTATTCTTAATCCATCCAAATATCCTTGTGATTAATATAACGTTAGGTTGCAAAACACTTTTTACGCACTTAAGAGAAAAATATCAGGTTATCTTTTAGATAATTGATTTCTAATTAATCTATGAATTATAGATAAACCTTTGCCATCATCAACGATGTGTTGTTGTTAGTTATCAAAAATGATGTTTAGTATCTAAATACTATAAAGAGAGAGAGAGAGAGAAAGATTGCTAACAAGTTGATTGCATTCCAAGGCAATTATGTTTTACAGACAACCCACTTGAGATTAAATTAATTTGAAAATTTTCAGCGGTGCGTTTACACTAACAATAATTTCATTGATTTGTTCAAAGCTTTCACAGACGCTTACTTCGCATTCTTATTTATTAATTAAGTAGCGCCGATCTATAAATCTTCGGTATTTCTTTACTGATAAACATATGATGAATAATAATGAAAAGAAAAAAAAAAGAAAACAAATAGAAACACTCCAGTGGGGCATGGCCTACCATTAAATATTTTCCAATACTTCGCTTAACGCAGTTACATGAAAAGTGTTGGAAAAATTAGGTTGAATACAAGAAAGCAAGATAGACAGACGGACAGACAAGTGTAAACCGATTTAGAAACTGTTTCTCAATTGTTCGGTGACATTATAGTTGCGTCTATCTCATCCGCACAAACATAATATACCCTTGCGGAAAGACGGACAGACAAGTGTAAACCGATTCAGAAACTGTTTCTCAATTGTTCGGTGACATTATAGTTGCGTCTATCTCATCCGCACAAACATAATATACCCTTGCATCAAAAGTGGGCGTACGGTATAAAAAAAGAAAAGATTGCCACAAGCAAGCCACTTACGGTTGTAGTTGCATTTACAATTTCACGTTAGCAGATATACGTTCCATGGTTGAACGAACGAACAAGGAAACAAACAAAAGAATCTCCAACAATTCTGCATTATTAAGCATTAATTTATAGCGAACAAAGTGAACATTTGTAAACGTTGTGCTGTTGTTGTTCTGTTAAAGTAGATTTCAACACATTTTCGTAAAAATTATCATTTTTTTTTCATTTCATTTGATTTCATTTTTTAAAAGATATTTTAATTAAAAAAGTGCCTGAAGTAACTGCAAGCATTTTTAATGCAAAACGATAACAACTGACTAACGAATCAATTGTTTGAAAAGCTTATGTTTGCTTAAAACATATCTAAATGTATTGCGAGTACATGACGGCGGACGTGTCTAAGAACTTGGGTAATGTGTTCACTAAATTACCATTTTTTACCGATACGAGCTCGTAAGCTTATTATAATATGCTTGCATTTATTTTGATTATGACAAATCGATGAAGCATCGATGTACACAACGGTTAACTTCGATGATTTTGTTCTTTCTCTACATAAAATAACAATAAGTTTTTCTGAGTGGCCACAGACGCTAATCATGGAAAGCACAAAATTGTATTTTCGTCATTCATTACTTTTGTTGTTTGATTTCCAAAAATCTGCTGCCAAAGCCCATTAAACTTATGGGGATGACGCTCCAACGTATCCCAATTGTTTTGGTTTCAGTTTCAACGGCTTCAAGAGTGGCGAACGACAAAGTTCGAAGACAATGAATTGCAAGACTTATTAGACGAAAGCTCAGTTCAAACTCTGAAAGAACTTGCGAACAGCTTAGCAGTTGATAACAGCTAACTGTTTCTAGATA
>CCAG010010855.1:0-11649 GCA_001077435.1 Glossina morsitans morsitans | reverse complement strand
ACAAAACCTCGAATCTCCGCTTGTACTTAACTTAGACAACAAGGATTCTCCGAATCGTCGTCTGTAGGTCTTGTTGTAATGTCCAACTGTTTGCAAGCGACGAGTTTGAGCGCAGCGAATTTGCCATGAATTTTATGCGAAGTATTATGAAGTGTATTAGAGAAGCAATAAGAAGAATAAGAACAATAAAGATAGGTATTATCGTTTCTATAATATTAGTAATACGTCGTAGAAATTTACAAAAATACGTAACGTAAGATACGTTAGAGCTTTTCATAACTTTTCTAAATACAAATTTTTAAGCTCTCGAAGAGAAGTTTCATGCTGCTTTAAAAAAGTGCAAAACGTTGTGCTCGAAAAGAGCTTGAAAGAAAGTAGTAAACCATACAAATATAGCAAAGAAGTTCTGCAAGTACTCGTCGAGTTAAGCATTTCTTCCAGATTTCCATTCAATGCAGATGTACAACAGTTGGCAGTAATTATTTAACCGCATGACACTTACATACAGCATCTGCACTCTTGTTTACCATACGTAGACACTATAGATGGCGAGTGCTAGTTCGTGGTTCACATAACATTTACTTACGTAATGTTTCATTTTGTTAAAATTAGTATAAAAATTTTCTTTTTTGTCTATAATTTCAGGTATAGATGTCGGAGATGTCGGAGAAAATCCATTTATTCATTTACGTATTCTGAATTAAGGAACAATTTTGAACCGATCCATTAAAAAAATGTCAATGTATTACATACAGCACTTTTGTTGCAAAAGTATATTAAGGTTGAGCGGATTTGTGCATCAACCAAAAGGTAGTTTTGAGGTAGACCTACCTTTGGTTATACTGATCGTTTCAGAAAGCGATTCTAAGTTTGTCTGTCCGTCTGTCCGACTTGTTTTTTTACGTTCGACCTACAAGACGCATTTCTAGATGTTTTGATGAAATTTGCTACACTGGCGTCTTTTGATCCAAGGACGAACGCTATATTTTGCAAAATCGTCATATGTATAACTCTAGGATGGAGGCCGGGGCCTGCCATAGTATAATACTTTCGCTTCTTATAGGATAATCCATAACGAAGGTCGATCTTAGGATCTTTGAACTTTACATTTGCATCATGATTAAATAGCGAATAATGTTCTCAAGAGAAATTTCTCCATTTTGAATAATTTGCGTAAAATTTGTTTTCAGCAGGATAAAAAGTGGCAAGCATATGATTAACTAAATAATGTTTAAAATGTGTTTCCGTTTGATTATTTGAAGCAAAACTGCTTCAATCTAAGGACTTTAAGCAAAAGCGACGAAATACTATTACATATCGAGTTTTGTCAAGAAATTTTGAATATTACATTTTATTTTTATATGGGGACTAGTAGAAAAACTGATCCGATCGGTACCATTTTCAATGGCGTTCATTCTTCGGCCAAACCATGTTCGTCCACTAAATTTTATAAAAATTTCGCGAAAGTTGCGACTAGAAGTTTCAACATAGACAACAGACGGGCAGACAAGCTTAGATAAAATGTGGGTCTATCTCAAGTCGTTCCATGTGTTACTACCGTTTGCACAAACTTAATATATCCTGTGCCACAAGGGGTTTAGGGTTATAAAAAGGCTATGTCTTAGCATACATCTAATATGATAACGACGTATCATAAGTACAAAAAAATGTTGGAAGGCAAACATCTTTGCCGCTCCTTACTTCTACGTGGCATCATTTGTTTTCCGTATTCTAAACTTTATGTAAACAATGATAAAAGTTTCATAAATTTTTTTACAAAATTTATTCTATTAAATTTACCTTTACTTTAAGCAAAGGTTTTTTTTCACTTTCCTTTTTTTCTTTGCGGCGTACTTTCTACCTACATTTGCATCTTATTACACTCCGCTTGCTTTACTGCTTGAGTGACATTGCCACTGAGAAAAATAATGAAAAGGAAAGACATTGTTAACGCGCCATGACACAGTGAGAGAGCAAAGAAAAGAAACGTGCAGCGAGAAATTGAAACATTGATTGGCATTTCATTTAAAGCTTGATAACATTGTAGGTAAAACCGTGAATGAAAGCTTAAACGTAGCCATTCCTTATTAAACCTTTTAAGGAAATATGAAATGAAGTCACTGCCAATTTTTAATATAATATTAAAATACTCGTAAATAAAGTTTTTTTCGTTTTGGCACTCAGTCGAGAGTGTTTTTTCAAAAATTATGATGACGTCGACAAATTTTTTCTTAAGAGCAGAAGAGTGGTACAAAATGCCTGTAGTGCCCAATATTAGTCAATACAAGTTTACAGGTACCTAAAACTTAGCTTACTGTGTCAATGTAGCCATAAACATAACAACGAGAGCAATTTGGTCTCTCCCTCTTACAATGTAAGTCATATTGTCATGAAGTTTACCTATAGTCTTACAATATTGTTACAAAACTCATATTTAATAAAATAAGTCTTTATGAATACTACCTACTTCTAAAGAAAATGAAGTGTCTTAAAATGTTGGCGAAGCAATAAAGCGAAGAAGTGTTTTTCATGCTTTAGCGATCGATTCCATCAAATGAAGGCGTATTATGCAAATGGCGGCTGACGTAAAGGGTTACAAAATTTCGCGGGAAATTCGATTGGTAAAGTAAGATAAACCAAAAAAATACGTAATTCTTTCTCGATCCTGAATAACGTTATTTGGCATTGATTTTAGCCAAATGAATAAGAGCCTTAGAAGTAGAAAAAGAAAAGAAGCACTGACGCATTGTTAAATATAAGCTCCTGCGAATAATTTCCTTGTAAACAGTTCTCCTAAAAATTATAAATAATATCTATACTAATTTAAGTTTACAGGCCAGAGGACGGTTTACGGCTTACGGTACGTTGTCGAGCTGTCGTACGATACGAATGACCAAAACGACACGATCGCATTCGATTGATTTCATATCGAGCTGGGCTTTGCGTTTACAACGGAATATTTGTGATATTACCGAGATATGTATAACAAAATGATGCAAAGAAGTGGAAGAAAAGTCAATAAAGAAACTAAATATAAAATTTTTTTTTTTAATTTACATATATAATTTACAAACTACCTAAACAGATTATTATCTGTTTACTATTATCTGTTAGTAAACGTTATATCAAAATGAGAAAAATAACATACGGTATTGTCTCTAAAGGGGAGAATATAATAAAGAAGATATGATATTTTAGTAAAAAGACAGTGTATAAACTTAGAAAATTCATTGATTTAATTCAAAGAACACTGTTAAATTAATTTCCAGTATGTGATGTCTTTTCAATCCTATTAAATGACTGGGTTTATCAAGAAGAGATATTGCCAAGGAATTTATGTGTTTACTCAATCTGGATAGGAAGTCCAGGTCATCATAATTAGTTTTGTTGCTATCAAACCACGGAACGTTAATAATAAGACGGGGACGTTTAGATTGATACTTTTAGAGTATTTCAATATTAGAGTTACTAACTGTTCCACACAGTTGTATGCCATAAGTGCAAATAGATTGGAAGATACTCTTCCTTTATATGCATTTATTTCTTGAACTAAATTGGGCTTCTGGACGATCTGGCCAATATAGTGTTCTGGTTTTTATGTCAAGTTGCCGGTGTTTAGCTTCATGTTATATATTATATTGCGCCATCACATCCAGGTGATTGCTTTACCGTTTAACGTAATTGATATATGTCTGGTAGGCCAGTGACACGGGCTGTCTAAAAATTTCGATATTTCTTCTGCATTTGAAGTCTCACAAAGATTATTGGGCAGAAAAGTTCCTTTTAAACTTGGAGCGTAATTTTCGGCTTTCTTCATACTATTTCTGTGCCAATTTCCCGGCCTGTGTCTTCAAGAACAATTCGACTGATTGTCGTCTGCTAGCTCTTCATTTGTTCATTTATTATATCAGCTAGACATAAGCGCAGATTTTTTTTAGCTCTCCTCGAATTCCTCTTATCTAGAGGATTCGTGCTGTTTTGCCACTATCTTCTTAATCTCTCCTTGTTTCAGAGCTTGTGTCTTATTTCAAGGCTAAAATAATCGTTGTTATATCATCAGCTCATCAAAATTTCTGAGCGTAAATATAAAACCAGCTTGGTGAACAAGCTTCGGAAAATCGTCTATCGTATTATCGACGTCAGAAGAGTTTTGCAAACCCAATTAAGGCGTAAATTGTTACCGATCCAGTCGTCGAAAATCGCAATATCAATTTGACCTTATATTTAGCGGATGGATTGTGGAAAATTTGCAAAATAAACTGGTGAAAAGTTGAAATCTAGGAAAAAATAATATAAAACAATGTTTAATAAATGGTTGACGAACGAAAACAATATGCCCTTTATATACGTATACGGTCTTTGTGGAGGGGATGATTTAGCTGCGCAGCACATTTCCATAACTACAAATTACAATAATAAAAAAAAAAAATCTTTTTCTTAACTTCAATAATAAAAGATCATAAGAGCCAGTCAAAAAAGTACGTTTCCCAGATAGTTGAGAAATGTGAGATGATGTTGGCGATATCAAAGCAGACAGCTGTCAATATTAAAATTGCTTGTATCTCGATCTTGCTCATTTTTAGCGCCCCTTTTTCTTGTTTAGTCACCATCTACTGCAAGAAGTATATTTTTGATTGTTGCTTTCCATAACGTATCACATAAGAGGCACGAGTTTTTTCATGAAGTGTTTTGCGCCTTTGCACAACATTAAACAGCAGACCTCGTCGTTCTATTTTAAACACCGATCACACATGAAGTGACGGTGTGCAAGTGAAGTGAAGAAGATAAAGAGAGTATTTTTTAAAAATTATTTTTATTACTTTCAAGAATTCTTTGCTTATAGAAAGAAAGAAGAGAAGATTTCCTATCTTTTAATGCAATAGTTTGAATAGAAAAAAATGAAAATTTTGCCAAAAAAGCATAATGGGAAGCAAATAGCCTACACACATACTTATTTATACACATCCATAAAGCTTTTTAGTATTTGCAATATTTGTTCTTTATATACATATATAAACAAAAAACGTAATATAGACACAGACGGACAGACATGGCTTAATCAATTCAGAATTTCGCGCCGGTCAAGAATATACATACTTTATAAGGGTACACCCCCTTCTTTAGTGGTGGGTATAAAAAAGACGCAGCGCTAAAATATTATAAATATATATATATATATACAGATCTAAGTTTGGAATTGATTTAAATTAAAGAAGAAGAAGAGTATAAACGGAAACAATTTATGTTTCCGCTTGCCATGTTCTAGGTAGAAAGTCGGAATCTACATGTATTTTTATATATTTTGCAAAAACTCCGTCTATCCGTGTTTTCGGGTGTGACGTGTGCAACGTCCGTATGGTAAATATTCTACCGATCGGATATGAGCTTCAAATTTCTCAGAAACATTGAAAATACTTGACACATAGCTTGATATTGAAAAAGAGCAAATTGGCAAAACGATGCGCCGAACATGAACTCGATTATTTACTCATCACCCACTAACAGCACCACATAGTTTTCTACAATGTCCATAAAATATTGCAGAGTATTGAAATTTGCTTTAACAAATTTTTTTTTTCTTAAGACAATCGTGTTGGGTGTAAAAAATTCGGTCGCAGTCGCATATAATTTTCTTTAGTATTTTAAGTAATGAGTTCGGTATTTATTCGTGCTTCGAACAGACGAATTCATTTAATTCCTATCCTTATTATCATCCAGAATAAATAATTTTTCTGGTTCCAATGCGTATATCAATGCACTTGTCTAGTGGATATTATAGAAGAAGAGGAGAAAAAAAAAACAAACCGTAAGTAGGTGAGAATATGATGCTTGTCATCCACACACAAGACAACAAAAGCTCTATCTCAGCAATGCGGTAAAATAGTAAAACTTCGCTTTCACACCTTAATGAATTATCCCTTATCTACATACTCGTGTATGCCCATTTACATCTCTAACCTTTAACCGTACAACAGCAGGTGTGAGCACTTGCAAATAGCATTGTTTTCATAATGCCGTTAAACAGCGTGTGGTAAGGCGTCACCCAAAATGAGTTTTAAGAACTCTTAGAATTATTAAACGCTATCCGTTATTTATAGCTATGAAACGTGCTCTGTATTATAAACGTTGCTGTGCTTACATATACACGTTTCACTGTTACTGGTGATATACTAAGCGCACCATGCGTTATAGAAAATTTTGATTCGAAATGCGCTCGAGCACTTTCAATACTTTTTTCATGTAACATTCTAACATAACTAGAATGACGTGGAAGTAAAAAATCTTCACGTGCAAATGAACCTCTCTTGAAGAGACGATGTCACTTCTTCTGTAAGCGCATTTACATTTGCCTTCCCATTTTCAAGCACTAGCACTTCTCTCGACACCGAATACCCATTGCTTCAGAAAGATGTTATCAATAGAGTATTCTTACTATTCTCTTTAGCTAAATGTTTTCTTAAAAATCAAGAAACGGCAAGAACTGTTTTGCACACCTACTGTCTTGGAAAATGGATGTGTATCTCTATTGAAGGTGAAATTCCACAAGAAATTTATATTACTCTGTATATCGTCGTAATCACATCATATAAAAAGGAAACAAAAGAAACGCTATTATGTACCCTACGCCACTTCGCCTAATACAGTCGTTATTTTGCTGTCGTGATAAAATGCTTAAAATTCTGCTCCCTCCCCATATAAAGTCATACTTTAGGTGGGAGCTCCTATGTGGAAACGGCCACAAAATGTGAACTTCACCTGTTTTCGCCTAAAATACTATTATAACAAGTTATCACATAAATGTTTACTTTTCGTGAGACCACTTGCCCAGAGTGCGGCGTAAATGGTAGAACTACGAGCTTCAAAGTTTTCACAGTTAACTTTTATGACAAATTATTATGGTGGAGGTTTTCCTGTATAAAGGCTTGCTTTTTCTAAGGATGATTTATAGAATGGGGCTGAAACACTTGTGTCATTTCATCTAAATTTTTCTTATCAATTTAATATGCTCAGCGATGTTTGACGAAAAATTTTGAAACTTCAATAAGGTATTACATGAAAAGCAGCTGAAGTCTTATATCTACTCACTGCGGCTTTTAAGTACGTGTTTTTAAGGCAATGTGTAGATTGGTACACATTGTGGTCGGAATGACATTTAATTAATCTTAATTCGCTTTCACTTGGCACGAACGGCGGCTATTACTAAACCGATCCAGCAGACGTTATAGTCCTGGGACGTTCAGAACACGGCCACTCCCGCCCCAATCCTCCTTTTACGTAACCTTTAACCGTCATACGTTACTTCTTCTTACTTACATTAACCGACGACTCTTGGTGCACTGAAGCACGGCTTCCATTGTTATGATCAAGCCCATGCAATAAGATTCTTTTCAGGAAGGACTCTGCAAAAAGCCATCGTTTTTTTAACGCGAGAATTCATATGCTGCCAGCACAATGATATTCGCTTTTTGTAACCATTCTTTTACAATTAAAACGTGTTTTAACTACAGTTTTTTCAATAACGTTAAAGGTTTCTAAGCCTTCTTTGGGATCAGGGACAACAAAATTTTATAAAGCAATGAAGTTCAACGCAGCAAAAACCAAATAAAAATTGAAAGAAAGGATAATTTATTATACTTATTAGGTCTGTAAGTATGGAACCAAAATTTCTCTATAGATTTCCAAAACAACATTGGTAGAGGCCGCATATGTTTGCAGTTGTTTTTTTATGGCTTACCTATCTGACCTTCTGATATAAGTATTCGTAATACCAACAATCGCGACGAAGTATGCTTTTTCTAACAACTAAAATGTCGATTTTTACGCAAACAAAGACTCGGCGCGATATAAAAGAAATTTTTTTTGTGTATCGTATTCTAAATGAAAAAATCTATTTTGAACATCCAACCGTCAAAAATTCATAGCAAGACGTAGGTGTGCTATTCACATCACCTGGGAGCCTGAAATGTTGCGGCAGGAAAATTATATTTGAAGAGAACACAGGATGAAGCCTGTTAGCTGTTAAATTTTGATGAAACGCTTAATACTAATCGCTATTAGCAATAATTTCACCTGTGAAATCTTGAAAAAAACAACACAAAATAATTTTTCTAAATGCATGCAAGCATCCATACCGAGTACCGCATAGTCGAGGGAGTCGGACTCGATATTGCTAAGACGGCGGTCGTGAGTTCGTATCACACTACGGTAGACCATACTTTGTAAGTAGCTGTAAAATAGGCTGGTGGATAATTATTAGCGACAATTATCAAACGACATTAACAGGCGTTCTTGAGTACTATATATTGTGAAAAGTGAAACATCAAAGTTCATTAGTACCGTTTTTAAATGATTAATCGCGAGCGCAGTTACCATCTACTTTAATAACTTTCCAGCCAACATTCGAGTTGTCAAGCAAGCCCTTATAGGGTTGCCAAAAGTACCTAGTCGTCGAAATCCGATGGCCGACCTCTTTCCGGCTTATCTTCCAAGCTAGTGTCGTCAGATTTGAAACGGGCAAATCATTCCCTTCAACAACGTTCGCTGATTGTGCCCTCATCGTAAAGCTCGTTGAGACCGCGAAATGCCTGCGCTGCCTTCTATCCTTTCGGAAAGCGATGCAGCATAATATGACGAATATGAGTATGATTATCGACACTCAAGTTTATAACCTAAAAGTCGAAGGATATTTTCATTCATAAATTTATGAAATATTGAAAATTTTTGTTAAAATATACCACGTCAATGAAACGCCTGACAATTATGCGCCAACTTATTACAGAGTTGCTTAGACGGCTTGCACGGTTGTTACTACTTTAACACTAAAAACATTGTAACAAACTGTTTACTTTAAATTTTTCCGCGATTTTAACCGACAATCGTTCTCTATAATGCTGTAACTTAAACTTTTAATCTTAATAGTGCTGCTTCGTTCGGCCGAAAAATATTGTAGCCAGAAAGTAATAAATAAATGAAAACCTGTTCGCGGTGTGTCGAAGGCACTTAATTTGGAAGTGCTAGCTTATACGGTTTATTGGCAAAGCTCGAGTCCTTCCGATTGCTATTTGATTGCATCGATGAGACACGCACCTGGTAGGCAGCGCTTGACTGCTTACCCAAATATGCGAAAGTCGCTCAACGACTGGTTTGCCTGAAAAGAGCAAGCGTTTTTTAGCTTGGATTGAAGAAATTGTCAGACAGGTGGGCAAAGTAGATAATTATCGACAGAAAATATTCCGAATGATCTATTTTTTTCGTATATAGTAAATTTATATTTTCTATACCAACATTTCAGTTTCATATGTGCAGGGTCGATATTACTAAAGTGCTTGAAGAAATTTCCAATGTCCTGGGATAAATCAAATTTTATAAGGCCGATTGATTCAAAATTGTTCTTTGAATCAATTTAAATTTGTCTGTCCGCCTTAAATAGATCCACGCAATTTTGTGTCCAAGCTATAGCTCGTAATATTCGCATAATTTGCCGTTATTTGATCAATTCGTTGAACAACAGGTGGAAGCCTAAAAATAAAAAAATACTTTGGCCCTCTCCCAGTTTGGATCGGTTTTCCTGCACGGAATGCCCTCATATAGAAATAAGAATAGTTAATTATATATGATATTTAATTGTTGGTGGTCTAGCCCGACTGTTTCCTCGTCTTATTAGTATTCACATATTTTCTTTCCTTGCGTACTTTTTGAGTAATCTGGGCTATAGGTTATCCATCCAGATTCGTTTTATCTTATTTACGTAGGTGAAGAATGACAGCATTCTTCCTTTTGTGAGACGACAGGTTGCGTTTTGTCTGCCTAACTCGGAATAACAACAAGCTATTTATTTAAATGTGTTTGTGGAAAAGTACAGTAGTAGTAGTAGGAAGAGAGTGTGTTCGAGTTGAATGTGAAAAGGTGCAGTGTTACGTATATATTAACAGTCTGCTCAAAATGATTTAGTTTATTATATCAGATAAGAAGAGTTTAAATAATATAACGCTTCACACTTCTATTTTTATTTTTTTTTTACCGATAGGAACTCGTTAATTAATTTACAAAGCAGACGTAAAGAGAGGTCCCAATAATGATTTTTTTTGAAATATGGTGGTAATACAATAATTTTAAACAATTTTGCGTCGAGTTTAGTTCGAGATACGAGTGGAGAAGAATTTTTGGTATTTTTCACTGTATAATCTTATGTCAATCAATAAAAATATTTTCAAAGCAAAGTATTACAAAGGAGGATATTTAAGATTCTTATCTTAATAAGTGAGGTCAACAATTGTGCACAGCACCATACATTACAAATATATCTGTGCACACTTTATTAGTGGGACTGCTTTTTTCTGTTCGTTAGATTATATCCTCGTTCAGCATTATGTTTTGTAAAAGATGTAAAAATATCTCCTTCTATAGAGATCTTTATTTCATTAAAGGCGATGATTAAAGCGAAAATTATGCTTCGGCATAAATATTTTTATAAGTTTTTCAAGCAAAAGCTCTTTACACACATTTCCAAGCGATTTCAAGTGATATCAACCGAAAAGTACGAGTTGTACTTCCTTCGAGCATTGAAGAAATATTGCTGAATGAAGTAAATGAACATTGCTGAAATTTATATACAACTCGAAAGGCAAAGAGTTTTACATACATAGGTATCACTATTTGCAAGGTTCTGTTTTCATCGTCTTGTTCGCATTATTAATAAACGCTCCTAACTTAAATTCAATAGAAATTCATATTTACAATAAGCTGTTGCTGCGGGACAGCAAACTTATAGCAAACAAAAATTAAGACCTTATCGTTGCCCACACGGAAATACATGCAGGAAACAACTATCGCGCTTAGATCAAAATGAATTTATGAACGAGAGTAAAAGCCTGTACTATATCAAATAATTTTTGTAAGTTTCTCGTTTCAAATTCAAAACTGTCTTGGATTCACTGTCGATATTTTGACGTAAATAAACCTCTTCCTAATTTTGAGTTATGAACAGGTAACACATGAGCTACGAGTGAAACTGTCATCTAATTTATTTAGTTACTTTCCTGTATCACCGAAAAGAGAGGTCCAAAGAATGTACTAAACGATGACCATCCACTTCCTTAGAGTAACGTAAGGTTTTATGTCCTCACAAGGGTGAGAGACGATCAGTAAAACTGTAAATTTCAAAGCTTCTTTTTCACCACTAAGTGGGTCTTTGCTTTCCAAAGATCGCATGAAATTACAGATTCTACTGCCGATTTCCAAACAATTTTTTTTAAAGATACAAATAAATTGTAAATCGACATAATTTTGTTAAGCCAGTTGTTAGAGAAAACTTTTTTTCTATTTTTCTTAAAACTCGTTATTATTAGCGGCAATTTATCAAAAAAATCACGCAAAAGCATGGATCATCTATCATATATTAAACAGTCGGGCGTGACATGTAAAAATATAAAAAAAAAATAAATAATAGTATTTATTTTATAATTGCATGTTTCCCTAACCAGTTGTTCGACGATAAATTTAGGAAAACAATCGAAAACACAAATAACTACGATTTATATCTCAAAAAATCAAGTAAAAAGTGCATAACAAATGGATTTAATGAACAGAAAACAAAGCACAAAATGTAATGCCTTTGTTTGTATTTTATTTTATTTATTTATTTATTTA
>CCAG010010854.1:0-11668 GCA_001077435.1 Glossina morsitans morsitans | reverse complement strand
CTAAGAGCAAACAACAGGAATTGCTTTTGAATAGATTCAATTGAATCTACATAGCACGTATATGAGGGAGACCACACAATAGAAGCGTACTCAAGTATAGGTCTAATCAAACACGTATACAGCCTTTTGGTAACGTAACCTACGGTCAAAGAGGACGCCTAGGTCTGTAAAAGACTCAACGTCCTCCAACTTGTGCGAATCTATAAAATAATGGGTTATGAATGAATTCCTTCTAGAGAAAGAAAGCTTCTTACATTTATTTAGGTTTAGTGTCATATAATTTGACGAGCACCATGCCGCCAATTTATTTATATATCATTAATATGTTGTAGTGTGTGTAAATAAGTAGTGTAAAATAAGTATCAAAAGAATCGGGGAAAGAGGTTAAATTAAATACATCGTTGAAAGAGAACCTAGTTGCCTTAAATAGTTTACAATTAAATGTAGACTAAGCTTAGTGAAAGAAATTTCCTCGAATCGCAGCCAAGGACATTGAAGTTTATCCCAATTAGCAAACTTGGCGAATAATTAATGTCGTTTATTAACTTTATTAATACGGACTGACATAAATTACGAGGAGTGTAACTAATAATCTTCGGTATAGTAGTAATACCAGTTACTCTGAAGGCACGTTCTTTAACGTGGGACACAAAACCGTTTCTAAACAGATTCGAGTGAGCGAACATGGTAACGATAGGAAAGAGACGGAGTCACGGTTGATCATTTACAACTTTGTGTGAATGTTTTTACTTTTGAATACGAGCAGCAGGCTCCTCAATTAAGTAAGTCGAGAGAATTTCATCCTCTACCTTTGACTATTTATGAGTGACTATCAAAAATCTACCAATTTCGCTCATTTTCCATATACTTAATCAAATGCTTGTTTCTTATAGCCATGCATGTAACTCTCAAAAGGAAGCTTGAGAGACGCTGTATGTAACTCCCAAAAGGAAGCTTGAGAGACGCTCGAAAGTATATGTATTCTTGATCAGAGTGAAATTCTCAATTGATTAAGCCATCTCTGTCCATCTGTGTGCTGTCTGTTGTTGTCACTCTCATGGTCCCAAAAATGAAGGTATCCACTTCAAATGTGGCAGAAGCATTGGAAGTTTTTGCATACATGTTGGTATGGAAAATGGGTCAAATTGATCAAAGCAAAACCTCGTAGCGGAGCGTAAGCTGAACTGTTGTCCAACTCATCGCCAGCGACAGTCTCTAACCAAATAGAGATGTGTGTAGGCCCAGCGATCATGTGTTTGGTCTTAGCAAAATGACGATTTCGTTTTAGTCAGTACGATTTTACATACAGTTTTCAGTTTTTAATAATATGGCTTAGAACCATGCGTTTGTGTGTCGTACTTGTCCTAAGTTATTTACAATTTAGTTAAAATTTCCATACAGCCTTTCTGCATATGTTTTGATTACACGCAATGCGATACATTGTTGAGCAGGGCATAAGATAATGAAATGGTACATGGTAAGTATGCCGAGCTTATCCTAGTTTGTGTAACCATGTTACAGAACTGTCTAAGTAAGCGAGATACACACCACGATAGAAACGGGCTACGAAAAAGGGGCGGTTTCCTGATTGAAATGGACACAGATATCATAACGTTTATCGTATTATATAACGACTATAAGAAAACGTCATTATTGTCGGCAACGAAATCTAGCCTATCGTCCCATAGTAGGCTTTGAAGGCGCATTATACAGCTTTTTTAAAGGCTTTCTCTGAATGAATAGAAGAGCGATTTAGCAAGTTAGAGGAATTCAGCAATATAATCCCGTTACGACACGATTTAGAGATATTTCAGACAGTTTCCCTCAAGAATGAAGGTCAACGTATTTGACATTTTAACGCACGTATCGCGTAAAATCTTCAAGCTTACATTGTTAAAATTTTATTAAAGAGATTTTCCAAACTATGCATATTTCAAATTTATTTTTAGTTCAACGATATTAAAATCGAAAAAGCTAGAACTTTTTGTAAAGAGTCGTTAAAAGTGTTTAGACTTTAATGATATCGCCTGGAACTTCCAGACAGATAACTTCGGGTCTCAAGCGATTGTCTTCATCATATGCTCGAAAAACGGTCGTAAATTTGTAACGTCCTTCCATGTTAACAAGTGCTTCGAAATCGACTTTTACTGTAAAAGGGTGGTGACGATATTTTATCTAAATTTGGTAAAATATTTAGAAAAGATTAAAGCGATCAGAAAAAGGCTATACATACACCCTTTTCCACACATTGAAGATCCTCCGGAAAAATGTGTCCCGACCATACCTCGTATGTAAACGATTGAGTATTTGTCATTTCTTTACAAAAATCCAGTATGCGTACCGAAAATGGGGTTTGTATCCAACCACCGCGAAAGAATTTTCTTAGCTCCGCTTCCATCTGTAACAAATTGAAATAGAAAAGTTTTCGCTCTCAAAATAATCAGAAGAATATTTATAAAAGACGAAGAAATGCTTTTTTAAGTTTTTAAAGCATGCACCACAACTCGTCTAACTTTCAAATTTTAAATACATTTACTTTTAATTCATATTTTTTTTATTACAGACGTCCGTCGTGTTAACCGGTTTATTCGTATACGACGAATCGAAACGGTGTTGTGCGAAGAATTTTCATTTATCTAAATTATAAATAAAGGCGATGTATAGCATGTTGTACCGGAACCAAATTTTAAGGTGTAAAACTTTATGATAGCTTAAATTTCGTTCCGAACGCACCTATAAACGGAAAGACTTGTTAAGTTTTTTGTTAAACAAAACATAAAATTCGAATTTTAATGAAATAAGAGAATTAATATTTTTAATTCGAACAATTATAGCGACTGTCACAGAATTCATTTTCATCAAAAATTGTACCTAAACTATTTTTTTCCCACAGTTGGTTGAAAATTCGCGCATTACCGGTAGAATAAAAATAATATTATATGAGTATAATTTGTCGAACAGCTCTATATAAAAACGAAGAAAATATTAAAACTTTGCTGATTAAACCTTGGTCAACAAGATAGAAGAAAGTAAAACTATTTTCTATTTACGCAAATTTTCAAGCGGAAAAAGAAAATCTCCAGTATAAGAATGCACAAGGCTGTAATGGAAAATAATTTTAATTTTAATTTAAATATTCACCGTCACTCGATCAGTCTTCTTTACATCCCAAAGAGTTTTACCAGTTCCATCGAAATTTATTCCTCCATCGTCGTAAGAAACCATCCATTCAGTTGTATCTATAAAGTGATCCATGCCGAACACTCCTGATTTATCTGTGCAATTAACGTATGGTTCAAGATTTTCTGGTACGAATCGGTAAAGAGCGGCTTGCACCTCAAACCCAATGCAATTACAATTATTATAATGGAGCCGTTTAAAATACTCATTGTGTTGCTGTCAAATCGCACAAATTTATTAACAAATTTTTTCCCGAGCGTCGTTCTATTTATCATTTAGGATTACGAAATTTTTCATTTGCAGCTGTGATAAAATAGTTGATAGTGTAATATCTCCCTATCGCGTGCGTGAATAGAAGTATAGAAAAAACAAGGAAATGTCTAATACATACCTATTATATGATTTATATTTCCGTGACCGAAAATTGATGTTTTTGATTTCATCTAAAGGCAAATGTTTTATGAAAGCCATTTTGTTAGAGCGTATCCCAACAGTGGTCCAAATGGTGGTTCAAATTCGGAAAATTATATTTCCTAAATATTCCAATATGCTTCTTACATCTAGACAAATTTAATATACCCTCTGGACTATAAAAGCAAGTTAACATATAAAGCTTTATCTGTGTCTATTGGTGCTATACGAACACAGGAATGGTTGAGAAATAGATAGAAAGATTATAGGCGATCAATTATATACCTTTCCTATATCTCCATTTACAGCAAAGCGTAGAAAACTTATTTAGAGTATATTTCGTTCTTATAAACAGTCGTGCACTACTGAACTATATTTGATTGCCAATTTTTAGTAGGTGATTCTGCTTTCAAGGGATCATAAAAAAAGTTTCACGACGAAATAACATCGAAATCGAAGGGAATAATTGTCAGCTTTTCATATTGTGTGCGATACCAGGTCAACTTACGAACTTGAAGTAGATCAAGTTCTTAACAAAAGAACCGATTCCGGATGTTCTTCAATTCGAATTGGCAAGTCCATCTATCTGTGTATATATCGTCAAGATATAAGATTTTAATATTAAAGAAATCTTTTCCTCAATGCCACATGATTTTTCCGTACCGAAGCCATGTTCAATTCAAAAGTAGCCCCGATTGCTTGATTAGTATGCCAACAGTTAATGGCGAAATAAAAGAAAAGGTTGAATATTTAACACAAAAATCAGTTCAATACTTTGTGAAGAGCAAAGCTGCTGATTTTCTCTGTTCCGACATTGAACTTTTAAGCCTTGTACTCAACATTTTATATATGGTAAGATCATTTTAAGGATTAGCGTTAAGGAAAGAGTCCCATCACATGACTTCAGATGTGATTTTCTTTGATTGGCGATATCAATTTGCTTGATCGAATTGAAAAGAGCAATATGTCCTTCATTCCGTTTCCTATTGACTCGATTGTTGGTGTTTGATAAGGCAAAAGCGAAGAAATTTTGTATAAAGCAGCGCATCGTGACACAAAAAGGCCATAGTGTGATCCGCTGTTATCGACGTATATTTTAATCACACTCAGCCGTGGTTCTATGCGTTGGATACGAAGAAATGCGCCATTCCATTATACGATCAAACGCAGGTTAGAAATCTCTAAAAAGCGGCCATAGGGTGGTGAAGCGGTAAAAGCAGCATGAGATTTTACGCCTACATATACGACTACATTGTAGTTTAGTAGCAAATTGTTAAAAAGAAAACAATGGATGAAGTACGCTTTTATTTGGTTTTTTAAATTAATTTGATCATTTTTGCAGTTCAACTGCAAAGATTACAGCTCAATTGGGCTAATTGACTCACTGACAAACAGCAGTATTTCTTAAAATTATAAGGCTTAACCTAATGAAGTTATAATTTGATATATCCATCTGCGTAATTAGAAATCCAATGAAGCGAGAGAGGGAGAAAAAGAGAGATTAGGGAGTGTCCATATTTAGCTCAGAGCACACTTGCTTGCTTTATTTTACGGCATATGAGACTTCTTCACATCAGCGCTAAACTGGTTAAATGTGGTAATATTGTTAGATACTAGCCACAGCGATCTTGAACATTTTAAGCTGCCCAAATGGTTTTGCTCGTTCTGCTTTTATTTCTATTTGATTCTCCATTGTAATTCTGCTTTGGTTTTCCTTATTCGTGCTTAATGACCGTTGTATTTACGGACCAAAATGGGTGATCCTTTTTATCGTGGAAGCCATAAATGTACTATGCATTTTTTTCTGTTCGCTTTTTACCGTTTATTCGTTGTATTCAATCTCACTTCAAATTTGAAATGGTTTTGGAATCATTGCCAATATTTTGACCAAAATTAACCTCTTCGTAGTTTTGAGTTACGAACAGCTAACCCATGAGCTATGAATGAAATTGTCGTCTAACTTATTTAGTTACCAGTATTATCCCGTATCATCGAAAAGAGGAGACCAATAGATTTTACCAAACCTATAATCGTTCATTTCCGTGTGGTAATGTAAAATTTTATCATCAATCTTCATAGTCTAGATTCTACGGCCACAAAACACTTCAAATCGACGCAATTTTATTTAGTCATTTTTTAGAGAAAAGTGTATTTTTCTCAAAACTTGTTATTTTTAGCAGCAATTTATCATTTTGCGTGGATCATATTTCATATATTAAACAACCGGATATAATATGAACCGAAAAGTTTTGAAATATTTGCACGAATGTAATTGCTTAGTATTTATATTATAATTGCATGTTTACGTAGTTAGGTGTTCGGTAGCAAATTTAGCAACACAATTGAAAAACAAATGAATTTACGATTTATATCTGAAAAAATCTAGTAAAAAATGAAGACCATCGGTTTGAATAGCTTTCATAAAACAAACCACAAAATTCACATTGACATCAAATGAGCATTAAAAGAATCCGATAAAGAGGTTAAATGGAATGAATCACGAAAAGAGACTCTAGTTGTTATAGTTTAGTTTAATTTAAATTGACTAAGTTTAGTGAAAGAATATTCTTTGAATGGCGGCTATTAACATTGAAATTTACCCCAGTTAATATATTTGACGAATTTATTTTCCCGGCTATCAAATTGAACAATACGGATTCACCTAAACCAAAGCGATTATGAGTAATAATCTGTTTTCATACAGTGGCAGTGATACTAGTGGCTCTTTAACGTGGAAAACGAAAACTATTTCTGAACAGATTCGATTAATCGAACATGGTAACGTTAAGAAGGAGACCACACAAGACTGATTTCAATTGATGCGAAGGAACTCAGTTTTGATGAATTTGATTTTAACAACAACAATTTTTGGTTTTTTTTAAAATCTTTTGCTGCAAAGTTGAACGGGCACCATATAAACAAATTTATTAAGTTTGATTTGAGTATCTTAGGCTAGGGTCCAGGCGTAAAGGCGGAGAGCAGTTGTAAGTCGTTAGTGTGCACCAAGACGTGGGTTAATTTGATCATGGGCGGGAGATTATAAACGGATAAGAAAGTCAGTCCACTTTACAGTCTGTCAGCCTCTAGAAAAGGACTTGGACATATGATATGTGAATTCTAGGAAGCAAATGGGAATCGTGTTCGAATGGAGAAATAGATGTTTCGGTAGCGAAATCTTTAAGTCGAGTAGAAATGTGTGGGACAATGTCGATAGAATTGAATAGAATACCCGAGTAGAATACACGAATTGACTTGTTTTTATAATCCTCTACGAGATGTACTGCTGCTATTATAAAATGACATTAAAGCCCGACTAGAAAGCAAGAAAAGGTTCAGAATTTTTAAAATTACCCCCCAAAGCTTATCAACACCCGAGTTGGGAATACATGACGAAAGGCCGTCAAACATTGACGAGAAATTAGCATACCAGTACCTTCTGGAAGCACTAACATTGGAATAGAAATAATATTTGCTATTTTGCAAAAGTAGTGCGCAGTGGAGTCATTACTATTGGCATCAACGTTGCCCTTGAACAATTTTTCAAAAGGCTTTGAAACCTTCTAACCCACAAGAGAAACGAATTGCATTGCGTAAGTATCTACAATAAATTACCGGCTTGAGATAATTAAGTCTAAATGGCAATCATACTCAGAACCAGTTCTCGTATACTATGTATATATAAGTTTGTTTTTTTAAAAAATGTTATTTATTGAAATACGGTAGACACGAACAAGCAAAATTGAGGGTTTTCTGATCGAAAGGGATGTAGAAATCTTATCTTATCGAGATGGATAAGTAGAAAAGCGCGCGTACTTCAGGTACTTTTTGAGAATGGTAGACTCCAGAAGCCGTTAGGCTAACTTGAAGTTTAATTATATTGAAAAAGAGCAAAGTCAGAAATTCGTGTAAGAAATCAATTGGGCCTATCTGATGGCAAGGTTGAAAGCATGTAGTCGAAATCAGAATTTTGAAGTTTGGTCTCCGAGATCGAACCTAATTCCTGGTTCTAAATCGTAAAAATAAAACACAAGAGCGATTTTAAGGGAAAAGAAAACAAATTACGGGCGACAAATGCATTAAGCGGCCGAGTTTTGATGGTCCGATGTTCTGTTCGGATTTTAAAAGTGTGTTTTGCCCTATCATTGCCAAAAAGGTCAAGTCTCTTTGCGTCGAAATCAAGATCCATTCCGTTAATGCATATGTGAATTGCTCTTAAATCTTTCCTGCCTCTTATTGGATGGAAGGATACCATATATACTTTTCGTATTCGTTAATATATAATTCGTTTGCCGATGTTGTGCATGAGGGGTATATTCTACAGAAACTGCACAACCCTACCCTATGCTGAATCAATGGAAGCATGTCCGTCAGGTCATCGGTATAATTTCTGCTGCAAATCTTCTTCTGGCGAAGATGAAGATATCGACTTTAAATTTGGCAGAAACATTGCAAGCACGTTGATGTTGAAAATGGGCTAAATCGATTGAAAGCCATGATTACAATAATACGTAAACTGAGGTCTTCTTTGTTTTTCAAAAGGAATAAAAAATTGCGTTTTTTGCTCATAACTCATAAACTGCAGCACACAAATTTACAAAGCTTTGAAAGGTTTTTCTGTTGGCAATGCTGTAGTATCTGCACAAAAACAAGCGGCGGAAAAATATACCACGCCTATCCAATATTACAGTTCATCAAAATTTAAATTATTTCAATACCTTTATAACGGAGAGAACCAAGCTTCACAAACCTCATGAAATATATAACTTGGCCAGGTTCGAATTCGCATGCACTTAAGCATGTATCTCTGTCCACCTATCAATCTGTCTGTCCAACTGCAGAAACATTTTGCTGTTCGCTAAAATGTAGATACCGCCTAAAAACTTGCAAAAGAAGTTGAAAATGATCCAAACCTTTCAAAGGACCCATCTACAATACCCCCACGCGTATGTACAAAAACCATGAGCAAGTGTATATTGAAAATAGGAAAAATCAGTCGCGCCTACTCCACATTATAGAGAATGAAAATGTAGTTCGTTTAGTTTTTTGTCTGTTTTAGGATAGCGGGGATGGGTATAACATATTCAGCCACCACCGAAAATAATTTTGCTTGCTTGTTTTTACAGATGTCTGTCCTCTAACACGATTAATTCGTACCGGGCTGTATCGAAAAAATGTCGTGCACACCTTTTTTTATTTATATAAACTAAGATATAATATAATTTAAGCTTAGATATAAACCAACGCAAGTTGTAACGTGTATCCAAACTGTACTTTAAAAGTACCATCTTAAACCATGGACGCCTATATATTATTATTATTATTATTATTTAGTATTTTAATTATTATGTGACTTTAAATTTCCGAATAGCTCCTCCATAATAAGCTAATCGTATTTGCACTAAAGTGTACAAAATTATACCTGAAGAAAATTTCCTTTTCATTTATTCGTATATTTGCCGTCACTCGATCAGTTTTCTTAATATCCCAAGAATGTTAGAAGTTCCTTCGTCATCTTAAGAAACAATCCATTCACTTGGATCCATCAAGTGATCCGCATCGCACACTCCTGGTTTATCGGTGTAATCAATCTATAGTTGAGGATATTCTGGTATGAATGTGTAAAGGGCGGTTTGCACTTCCAAACTTAATATAATTGCAATTACTATACCTGAACAGTTTAAGGGATTCATTGTATAGCCTTCAGATCACAAAAATGTACTAACAAATTTTTCTCCGAGCGTTGTTCTATTTATCATTTAAAGTTACGATGTGTTTCCTGCGTGCTGCGATGAAATAATTGATAATGCGATATCTCCCTACTGTGTGCGCCAATAGAAATGTAGAAAAAGCAAATAAAAACATAATAGTTGGCAAAAATCGTTAAGTACCGTTGACCATTTTGGCTAATTTAATTATTTACCGATTTGCGTAAGAATACCGAAAAACGTTTTTCTAGGTTTCATGTAAAGGCATATTTTTGAAACAAACTCAATACATGTTATAGAGTATTAAAAAACTAGCTAACATACAAACACATAAGGTTTTATCTGTGCTTATTGTTGCTCTAAGAACACGAAAGTTATTCAGAAATGAATCGAAAAATTGTAGGCGAATAATAACTATGTCTCAGTTTAAACTTATGCAAAGAAAATGTATTAAGAAGATGTGCTTGTAGTGGTATTTTGCTGTACTATATTGCAATACTTTGTAAATTTAAAAAAAAAAATAATTTTTTGGAAATTTAAGAAACAGGTTTTTTTGTTATCAATATATCAAAATAGCATTTAGAAGATATATCTGTAAAATATAGAAAAGAAATTTATAAAATTATAAAAATAATTAATAATGAGGGCATGTTGGCGATCCCGTCAGTGTCCAGGGAATCTCACGGAAGTCAGTCGAAAAGATCTGCAACTGATGTAAATAAGTCTGATTACCTTCACCTTTGGGTGCTGTTCTACGGAAGGACAACGTTTAAAATATGAGCAGCCATAACCCTACCGGACAAGAATAGATGGTGGAGAGTGAGAGCCTAAGCGCAACCGCAAGCATAATCATCTTCTTTAGTCACCATATTGAACATCTTCACTCTCCGAGTTCAATTCTATCCATGATCAATTCAGTATTCAGCTTTGCGATAGGCAACGCACTCGGTTTAGCAGCATCTTTACTACCCATGATATTCTTATCCTTCAACTAACAGGACAAACAAGAAAAATAACTATAAAAAAAATAACGATTACGCATAGGAATAGCATTAGACCACACAACAACAGTAGTAGAGGCTGATATAGGGGTAAAAAATAAAACTGATCTGAACTGGTTATATCGATAGCATTATTTAGATTATCTAGATAATCTTTCAAAATTTCACCTTCTTGAGTCTACTAGAAAGCCCGGTGCTCATAATCAGGTTGCTTTCCTGGAAAAGGGAATGTTTCACATTCTTGGAGTACTTTAGTCCATTTCGAGTGGTAATGAATTTCAGAAATGCGATACTCATCAGAATTTTACCGCGATTTATTCCCCACAAACTGACATTAACAAGAGGGGAAATCGTTCTACCCTGGCAGCTATCATAGCTTCTTGTAAACCGTCTCAACGAAATGTGGAGGAAAAACTTTCAGTCATTGAGCAGCGCAATGCGTGCAAGTGGAAATTTTTCACCTTATTATGTTCTGTTCGAATAATAGGTGCTGCGTAACAAGTTGTGTCTGTAATGTCCTCAAGGCCTGTTTAATTATGGGACTACGGATATTTAATTACATGTACAAAAACCACAAACATAGGTAAATGTAACCTGAAAACTGTGAATAAAGGACTTTTATATTTTACACAAGTTTAATCGAAATAAATTTTTCAGAAAAAGAAACTGTTGCGGGTTACGAGTGCATGTGTAGACCATTGCATAATTGCGTGTATTATTGATTTTAGGCAAAAATCAAACAACGTGAATCATACATGTGAGGTACGACTGGCATGACAAATAGGGAAGTAAACGCAATAGCAATTGCAGAAAGAGAAATGTAATAAGAAAGTAAACAGATGAAATGAAAAGTAAAGGCATCATTAAAATGTATACAACAGGAATATACGAACAAAAGAAATGAAGAAATCTTCATATTAAGGGACAAGAAATTTCGATATGCTAATGAACACATGAGGAACAATGAAAAATCTTCGATTAATCCCACGAAGCAAGATCTTAACACCTCTTGTGATACACGTAATGTGATACCATTGCTACAACTTCTACAAATAACTTCCAATACGTGAATTCCCAAATCTCACTTTGATTAACTCGTGCTTAATATCACGCTCATTAGATTTTACGGTAAGCACGGACTGCGACAAATGCGAATTGTTTGATCGCAATGAGTGCGGGAAGGGGTACGTTTATCTTATTATATAGCAAGTGAAAGAAGCGTTTAACCGGTTTGGCTCGTCGTTATGTAATAGAGATAATCGACTAGTTACAAACGAACATCCTTGCTGCTGTATAGTATAATTAAGAAGACAAGCCGAAAGAGACCGGACAGGCAACTTGCTCGAAATTGACACCAGCCCACCTACAAGC
>CCAG010010848.1:0-57330 GCA_001077435.1 Glossina morsitans morsitans | reverse complement strand
TATATATATATATATATATATATATATATGTATAATATATATATAAATTTTTTTTAAATTGCTTTTTTCTGTACGACAAATATATCCTTATAATATATGTATGTATGCATTTAAATATAAATACATATAAATATATATATATATGTATGTATGTATATAAAATTTGAACCTGAGACGACTAGAGTTAGTTGTTAAGTGTAGTTTTTTTTTTGTTTTGTTCTTTTTTCTTTTTTTTAGAATAAAGTTTTCAATTATTTTGGTTAATAATTTGTAGGAAAATACTCTTTTTTCTTCTTCTTCTTTACGATGATTATTATCTTTCGAGAAACTTAATTAGCTACGAGTATTAATGAGAAAACTTGTAGGAAATTGTTTTTTAAAATTTTATATAAATTATTATTTCAAGTTAAAAAAAAAAAAAAAAATCCCATTATTTAAAAAAAAAAAAGAAAAAACAAGAGCTTGGCTTTGTTTTCTTTTATTTCATTTTTAATGCCAACATCTTCGCAATTATACTTCATTTACCTGCACTCAGAACCCAAAAAAAAAAAATAACAAAAACACTTTATACCTAACAAATGTTGTAAATAATTTCCATGCATTTTTTTTTTCTTTTTTGTTTTCTCGTTTGGCCAAATGTCTAAAGAAATGTAAATTTTATGCATTAGAATATTAAGTGATTTTTGTTCGATACTTGTATGCAAAATGCATACATAAAGAAAACGATAATGTGTCCAGAGATACTCTTACATAAAAAGCGAAAAAAGAGAGAAACGCTTATACAAATGTTTTTGAAAGTAATTTACATTTCATTGTAAATTTTGAAAACGACAGGCAAAAGCAAAAAAAAAAAAATAAAAAAAAAAAATGAAGGTATACGGCAATGGATTCATAAATTGAACATCAGTTGTTAACGTTTAACTTGAGCTTAAACATGTCTAAAGAGAGACGTGTTGTATTGTGTATCATTTACTTTGCTTGGTTTTTAATGGGATTTTTTTTTTGTTTCATTTTGCATAAGCGAATTTTAAAATTTATTTAATTAACTTAAAAAATATATGATTTTTTTCATTTATTAAAGAAACTGTATGAGATCAGTAAAATCTTGTTTATGTTATGAGAGTGAGAGAAAAAAGGGAGTAAAAGTAAAAGGGATAGGTATGAGTGTTTAAATAATGGTAACGTATATATATACATATGTATGCCAATACCAATGCCAATGCAGTGTTGAAGGTATGAAAAATGTGAATGGTTGTAAATGGGTAAAGATGTCGTCTGGCATTTTCCCAGAATTTTTGAAAAAAAAAAAAAAAACAAAATCCAAATAATCGAAATATGTACGAATTTGGAAAACAAGTTTTGAAAAACGTATTGATTAAAATGAATTTAAAAAACTAAATCTAAAATAAATTGTTAAACGTCAAAGCACTGTTAAGCCATATTAAGTATTCCGATATCATAGAAAGCAAATCCAAATTAATTCAAGAAGTCAGCTCAAAATAAAGTTTAAATTTTTGGAACCCACAAATTAATTCCAAAACCATTTCTTTCCCATTATTATATATTAGTAAAAAAAAAAAAAAAAAAAAAAATTGAAAATTTTTTAACCAAGTTACTATAAAAAAAAAAAATGTTAAGAAAATATCGAAGAGAAAGATTGACCGAAAATTTATCGATAAACTCTTTTCTTTGGAAATTTATTGCAAACAGTCTGTATTAACAAATACCTATAGATTAAGGATTTTTAGGGTTTTGAATAAAGTGCGAAGAAAAAAGTTATATTTTAAATAAAAATGTCCGAATGTGTTGGTAAACATGATTTCGAATATCATTTACAAGATTCGTATACCATTTAAAACATGCTCGAACATCATTTCAAACTTTCGAACACCATTTCGAATATTCGAATACCACTTAGAACACGTTCGAACATAATTTCATCGAGTCGAATACCCATTTAAAGTATGCTTGAGGACAATTTCGAATTTTCAAACATCATTTAAAACATTCGAATATTGTTTAAAATATGTTTGAACATCATTTCAAACTTTCGAACACCATTTCTAATATTCGAATATTATTTAAAACGTTCATATATCCTTCCAAACTTTCGAACACTATTTCGAACATTCGAAAACAACTTAAAGTACGCTCGAACATAATTTCAAATATTCGAATATAATATAAAATATGTTCGAGTACAATATCGAACATCATTTGCAACATTCGAAAACCATTTACAATATATTTGAACATAATTTCGAATATCCAAACATCATTTAAACGTTCGGATATCACTTAATATATGCTCAGACATATTTTCAAGCACAATTTCGAATTTTCGGACATACTCCCGAACACTGTTTACAATTTTCGCATGCCATTTATAATTTCCGAAGACCATTTTGAATATTCAAATGTCATTTAAAATTATGCTTGAGTACAATTTCGAATTTTCGAACATCGTTTCTAATATTCGTATACCATTTCAAACGTTCGAATATTCTTTCAAACATGATTTCGAATTTTCAGACATAAGTTGAATATAATTTCGAATTTTCGAACACACTTTCGACTATACGAACATCATTTCGAATATTCGTATACCATTTAAATGTTCGAATATCATTTCCAATTTTCGGCAATTAATTATCAAAATTATCTTCAAAAAGTAATCTAAACAAAAAAAAAAAAAAAAGACTAAAGCTTTTTACAAAGAAAACGACATAAATTTCGAAGCAACAAATTTGAAAAACATAAAAATTCTTAGAAATAATACCCAACACCAACTGACATCACTAGACTTCATATAAAACATGCAACAAACTGCTCTCTCGAGCCTTGGAAGCCATTAATAGTCTACTTTTTCAGTACCAATTATTAAAACTCAAACCCACACCCAAACTCTCCCTTTCCCGCGAGTTATACTACTATTCTTAAAGTATTTTTATGTATTTTTTTTTTTTTTTTTGTATTTTTAAATCCATATAAAAATATACTTTTTTCTCTTTAAAAAAAGAAAAAAAAAAATACACATATAAAGTTATTTGTTTTCTATTTTAAGCGGTTTCCATTTGACTTTTTAAAGTATTTTGTATTTTCACAGCCAATGGCAGGAATTCACGTTGCATTTTGGCAAAATGTGTTTTAATATGTTTGGTTAGATTATCGCTACGCTTCGCAGCGTAACTGCACGAGGGACACTGAAATACCGGTCGTTCAATGGTAAAACGACACTCAAAACGGCGATGACGACTTAAACTTTTACGTGTTTTATATGATTTTCCACACTGATCACATGAATGCTGATACCAAGTCAATACAAAACCTAGAAAAAGGAAATACAACAACAGAACAAAATTTGCACAAAAAAGAAGGAAAACCAAACGAAAACAAAATATTGGAAAAATGATTCAACGAAAATTGCATGGAATGCCCACACACAACAAGCAGATAATAATAATAATAATAATAATAACAATACGATACGAAAAAAAGTGGAGGAAAAGAAGAAGAGAAAATACGTAATGAGTCGATGAATGAGAAAAAGGAGTAAAAAAAAATATACTTTTTTATATCTTTTTATTAAAATTTTCATATAATGAAAACAGTTATAGCAAACATAATGAAAATCTTTTTGTTTTTTTATGAATAATCGTCGAAGAGAATAAAACATATATCGTTCAAAATGATATGGTGTGATGATATAATCTCGAGGAGCGATCGAGAATTCCTTTATATTATTATATAAGTCGTAGAGATAAACTGATAAGAAGAAGAGGCAAAAAAAAAAAAATTCAATTTAAAACATCTAAAAAAGAATCATTACGATTAAGCAAGAAAAAAAAACACTAACTTTCTAATAATTAATAACATGCAATAAACATAAGGAAAAGAAAAAAAAAAAAAAAGAAAATCGTTTACTGGAAATATTATGAAAATATAAATGAGATGTGTTGACGAGAATAAAAGCAAAATTTCAAACATATATAAACATATACATGTATAAACACACGCATACACACACATACACATATATGTATATATATATATATATATATATAAACATATATACATATGCATATAAAATATACATACAATGACGATTATATGGGCATATATGCTTATGTATATACATGTGTACGCATGTATGTATATCTTAAAAAACCATTTAGCATTTCACGTAAGGGAAGATGTATTGAACTCACTTTTGTTTTTCCTCTATTAATAAAAGAAAGTTGTGCTTAATGCTTTAGTACATCAAAAAATCTTTTCTTTATGAAAATTGCATTTGAAATATTTTCAAGTTTGAGGTTAGTTTCGCGAAAAGATGATATTCAATTTTAAGGTTAAACAAGAAATTCCGAAAAGACAAACTGGTTACGATTCTATTCGCAAAAATCAACGCAAAGTTCTTACAGTAACTGACGTCATTTAAATCATAGGAGCAAACCGAATTTTTGAATTAACCTAAAAACTAAAGTTGTCACTCATATTATATTCACCAGAAATAGTTGTACAATTACATGAATCCGATACGTTTCAAATTTTTCAAAGTTCATCAATTTCAACTTTCCTTATACTCAGTTACATCCAAGAAGAACAAAACTAAAATGAAACCGATAGCAAAGACGAAAGAAAAGACGATGATATCTAACATATATCCTGCCTATCGAAAAAGATCGTAATTTTTCATAATTAGGCGGAAAATAAGAAAAAATTTATACAACTCCTTTGGAACCTCTGCGACATAAGGCAGTTCAAACGACATCATACGATTTTTATTAAAATGTATTTACAAAAGGATTTTGCGAGCAGCATAGGCTGGCTTTCAATGAAAATGTCTTAAAAGTCTAATGGAAGTTTCCCAAAAACTTTAGATCAAAGCAATTAAACGAACGCAAGATAAGTTCGATGGCATTTTCTCTGATAAATTTCAAATCGATAAAGATCGCTTAGGTATTTAATGAAAATGTATTGCCAGCGTGATGGAGCCCTTTTAATTCAAACCTCGAATCGAAAGGAATATAAGTTCAATGGAATTTTTTGTTTGTTTGATAAACTTCAGATCGGTAAAGATCGCTAAGTAATTAATAAAATTGCATTACAAGCTCATTGAAACTTTTTCAATTGAAAATATATTAAAAAGTTCAATGGAATTTTTCTGACAAATTTCAGATCGCTAGTGATAGGTAAAGATGGGTTAAATATTTAATGAAAATCCAATTTTGTTGAAGTTAGGACCGTTTTCAGAAAATTCAGGTCATAATTGTCAAGTACTCAAAATTGGAATGATTAATCTTGTCAAGTATTATTTTAGAGATCAAGTAACAAAATTTATATGACTTTCTTCTGAAAAGCCTTAAAAAGGAAACTGAAAACGATGGCTGCGGTCGGTTTACGGTTCTTGTTGTCAAGTAAACTTGATATCTGGCCTGCATTTTGAATTAATGGTTTCCATTACGGATAGATGGGACTTCATAGCGTTATTTTGTTACACACACACACTCACACAAACGCCGATGATATCACAAATATTCCTTTGTAAATACAACGAACGAGACCGTGACCGTAGATCGGCCCCTGGCATCTGAAAGCAGTGTATTTATACTCTTCAAAAAATGATTTATGCCCAAAACTGAAAAACAGACGCATAATCCACCAACAAATGCGCTTCTGAGAGAACTCAACAGATCTATCTGCACCAATAAAGATATAAATAGAAGAAGGCCGGCAAAACCTTTTTCTAGCTCACAAAATTACAATTATTGTCGAAATGTCCATTCCAACTCACTCCTAATATCATAGAGAACATTGGAGAAACATCTACAAGAAACATAAAAACTTTATATCCAGTTTATAAAGTCATGTTAGTTAAGTCAGATAGGTTTAAAAGCCTGAAGGCATTAAATTTTTTTGATTAATTTTTTGACTTAATTATGGATGAGAGGATACAAGATTTTAGTATCCCTTTTACTACACAGTCTAAAAAGAAAGACTCGCATTGCATTACGTAAACTTCAATGTCAACATCTCTTCTATTGATCTACCTATGTGTATCTGCCTGCCATCAAGTCTATTGTTATTTAGTTTGTTGTATCAATAGTTTAGATCAACCATGTTTGTTCATCTGGGAAGTTAAAAATATCACTATGTCCATCAAAAGAGCTGCGCATCGTTGACAATTAAAACTAAAAACAAAACTCCTTTAATCTTATCAAGCTTTCTTTATACTCTACACCACTTGTACGCAGTTAGGATGTAAAAAAAAGGAATTAATGCTGAGTGTCATAGTCTAACATTCTCTACACTACGTATGATACAGGGATACATTAAGTTTGCGCAAATGCATGCAAGATCCAGAAGGAGTAAATGTAGACCCACATCTTTTGTTATGCTACAGAAAGGCTTTCTTTACTTCATAATCACTTTCTGAAACGATTTTCTGTCCGCCCAAGACCGCAATTTTCGAGATACCATTGACATATTTTAACCCAAAGGTAAACGCTAGTGGAAATGGTTCGGATGGCATCAGTTTATCAATCACTTCGATCACATATAAATTCCCATCATGAAGATGAAAACCCTAGAAAAGTGTAGAGTATTTAATGGTGGCGCTTGGCCCACTATAGTCTTCCTCTTCCTCTAAATATGTTAAATGATGCATATACCCGTGGGGTTAATGAAAAATGAAAGATCTGATAAAGGTATGAAGAGAGATAAAACTAATATCGATTTTCGATTTGTTGTTATTGAAAAATGCTAAAAGAAAAAAAATACACAAATATGTAATTAAATAATAATAATAATAAGAATAATAATAACAATTATAACAGAAGCCTCAGCTGAGAAAGCTGGCAAAACAATCACCACAAAGTATAGACACATTAGGCACAATAAGTAGAAGAATGAATGTAAAGACCATTAAAAGAAAAAAAAAGGTTAGATAAAATGCACATATATAATTGTATTTCACATAAAAATATATATTGAAAATGTAATAAAGTTTAATTATTAACATTAACATGATTAAATATATAAATAATTCATTTCATCTTGATATACAATAAAAAAATCACCAATTCATTTTTCAAGAGCCAAACACCCAGGGAACAAGAGAGAGGTAGAAAATGTTGTTATTTTTTAATATTTATATGCAACTTCATTTTTTTTTTTTTTTTTAATTATCTTTGAGCACTGTATACTTGTTTTTTTTTTTAATTTTTTTCATTATTTGTTTATTTACTTTATTAATATTTTATTTATTTATTATTATTCAAATTATATTTCTTTTATTTATTTATTTATTTTTTTTTTTTGTTCAATTTTCTTGAATAAAAGTAGTAGTAGCAGATTTAATGGTAGAGGTAGTAGTAGTAGTAGTAGTAGTAGTAGTTCAAAAGTGGTCTCAAAACAACAACAACAAGAGATCTAAAAGAAATTTAGTTAATGAGAGAGAGAGAAAAAAAAAAGAGAAAAATAGGTTAGTAAAGTAGTTTTTAATAACATCTTGAGAAACGAACCAAATAAAATCATAATAATAATAATAAAAAAAAAAAAAATAAAAATAAAAAAAAAGTCGTTGAAACCCTAAAAAACTTCTGTAAATGCTTAACATGGACCCGCGGAGTAAGCTGCAAAGAAAGAAAAGAATATCCTGCGCATAAAGTTTAAAAAAAACAAAAAAAAAACAACAACAAAATTTCATATGAAAACACAATAAGTTCTTTGTTATGCTGATACAATTACGTTTCATACCAAAGTGCACAAGTTTTTATTTAGTTAAAAAAAAAAAAAAGTTGAGTATTTTATCGATTTTTCTCAAACAAACACGAAAATACATTTAAACGTATTAAACAGAGATGCATATGTATACATATATATATGGCAAGTATTTTAAATATATTTAAACCTAAAAATATATGGGTAAAAAAACTTTGTTATAAAATTTTGTTTCTTTTTTTTTCTTTCTCAAAATTTTACTTTTCAAGTGTTAATTTAATTTAAACAAAAAATTATGCCAAATATACATATTTGCTTAATAAAATTAAATATTACCTGAATAAAAAAGGTTTCAGAATAAGTCTTTATTATATTGTTGCATTTAAAAAAAAAATTCAATGTTAAAACAAAAAAAAAAAATTACATTTATTTCGAACAAGAACAAAAATTTTTTTTGACATTGTTGTATTTAATAAAAACTTTAAATAAAAATTCTTAATATTGTTGCATTTAGTAAAAGCTTAAAAAAAAAAATAAATCTTAAATTTATTTCTTTTTAGCTTCTAAGCAAATTTTAAATTCTTTTGAGTATTTTTTATTACTTTCAAAATTTCTGAGTATTGGAATGTCATGTTTTTTATTTGTTCACCTTAATTCTAACTACAAAAAAAAAAATTTTTTTTTTATATTTGGTTTCTTCTTTGTTTAAAAGATATGCCTTTCATTTTTTTTTTTTTTTTTTTTTTAAATCTAAGGAATGTTTTTTAGTTCACGAGATCTTCTTTTAGTTTAAGATTTTGGTACATTCTATTAAGTTGTATTAATTAAAAAAAAAAAAAATTTTTGGGATAAAAATTTGGTTTAGTATGAAAAACTTAAATTTAAAATTAATAATAATTTCTAATAAAAAAAAAAAAAAAAAAAGTGAATAATTGGCGTTAAAAAAAAATTAAATGTAAAAATAATAAGCTTCAAGAATTTGTTAAAGTTGTATTTTAAAAAAACAAAATATGTATCGTCTTTTTTTCTGGTTCCTTCCCTGAAATAATGATTTCATCCCTGCGTTAGTTTTCTTTTGCGAGTTTATGAAATTGGTTTTTTTTCTTGTATACATAAAATAATTATTTTTTTTATCTGTTCGATCGTTCAACCTTATTTTCCGTACTATATGAAAGTGAAATCTTTTTGTTAGTGGTCCTCATTTAAAATTTCTATTCAATTATAACAAATAAAAATTTTAGAATTTCTTCAATTTTCAAAATCCTTGCTGAGCGGCAGAGCTCTGTGGGATTTGCATTCAGCGTAAAGGCATTCTGTGGGGTAATTGGATTGGTATCCGGCGTAAACACGTCCTCCAAGGTAAAGGAGAAGCTCAACTCATTGTCATTGTCAGAAACACACCATAGTGAGTGATCAGTCTAAAAAACTCATTTCTTCAGTGGTCAGTCTACAAAACATTTCTCTTCATAAAAAAAAGTTACGCACTATCTTGGACTTGTATCCGACAAAAATCCGTTATGTAAGCTAAAGAGGGAATTGAGAAGCTTAACTCATTGTCTTAGAAATACCCATAGGGAGTGATCAGTCTACAAACCACCTATCTGTACGAAAAGAAAGTTATGGACTTTCTTGAACTTGTATGCGGCATAGATCCGTCCTGTAAAATAAAGAGAGAATTGAGAAGCTGAACTCGTTGCCATCAAAAGCATCCACGGGGAGTGATCAGTCTACAAATCATTTATCTGCACTAAAAAAAAAGTTGTAACTAACTTTGCAAAATGTAGCCAAAAACGGTCTCGCGTTCTGTCGTCAACTGTGAAATAACAATTCCGTCATTTTTATATCTTTTGCTTGAAATTGGTCGCCGATGGATAATCATATAAGTTTCTTAACGGTTTTTTTAAGTATTTGGTGCATGCAAAAATTAAAAAAAATTGAAAAAAAAAGAAATGGATGTCGATAAAAAATAATTTAAAATCTAATGGTAAAAATAATCAATTCTTTTACGTAGAAACAAATAAAAACAAAATGTTATATATGTTTTTTTGTTCTTTTTGGTTAATTTTAACTTAATTATTTTGATAAGCAAATGGCATTGAGTTCATAAGTCTATCCTTTAGAATTGAATTCGATATGATTTGTAAGCTAAGCTTCATGTTCCATTCTTCTTCCAGCGAGGCCATTGCGGATTTAGTAACTGGAAAATTTTCACTCTTCTCGCTTTTTATATTGTTTATGTTGACAGGCATCGTCAACGAAGTTGAACTAGTTCTGCCATCAATATTTTCACTGCTAGGCCCAGGCAATTCCATTGGAGTAGACGTAGAGGTAGAAGCTGCTTGTACAGCTGCTGCTGCTGCTTCGAGTAACATTTTAGCATCATTCTCATCGACTTGATTTGGTGCCGCTGATATGGCGGTTATAGCGCCCGATAAGCCATAAGTTGGCATAGATCCTAAATGCGTAGTAGTTGGAGGTTCAGGTGTATTTCCAGTTTCGTTACTGGCATTACCATCACTGGCGCAATCGCCACCGCCACCGCCATTACCACAGCCTGTTGCTAAATTGATTTGATTGGGAACATAAATTGGAAATTTCACACAGTTCTTATCCTTACGTATACTGAGATTCTCAGGTAAATCATAGCCTTCGTCACAGCCGTTATTTACGGGATCCACATTTTCACATAAACTTTCTGTTTTAATTTTATTAAGTATTTTCGTTGTATTTTCTCCTACTAAATGTTCGCGTCCTCCTCCTCCTCCTACTCCTCCTATTCCTCTTCCTCCTTTTACCCCTCCTGCTCCTGCTCCTCCTCTACTATTACCGGACCTAATAGTTCTGGATAATTGATTACTTCTATTACCCGTAGTTTGTTGAGCGATATTCTGCGGTACACCATGTTTAGATACTAAATGCCGTACCATATGATATTTGCGGCGAAAACGGGAAGGGCATAATTCGCAATTGAAACGAGGCGGTATACCAATGCATTCATCGCGCGAATGTCGCTGTAAATGGCGTTTGCGTAGATAGCTTTTACCGCAAATGCCACAAGAAAAACGTGGTCCTAAACCTAATGTACCATTGGCCGACGCCATAGGCTTTCTGTCCTTTTGCTCAGGAGAAGACAATTTATATGGTTCCGCGAGACCGAGAAATTTATTATCATCTATTTGCATAGCATTCGACGCACTATAATTCAAAACTTTTGGATTTGTAAAGAAATGTATGAACACACATACACACATATATACATATATAAATGAGTTATATGGAAGAGTGAGGGTGAACAGAAATAGTAGGGTTGGTAAGGTAAGGAGGTTGGTTAATGTTGTAATTGTTGTTATTATTGATGATTGATCCAAGTGTGATGATGATGATGATGATGATGATGATGTTGATGATGATGATCATATTTTTGTTGCAGTTGAAAAGTTTGTTTGTTTGTTTGTTTGTTTTTTTTTTATTATTATTATTTTGTTTTATTTTTAAATATAGTCCATTAGAGTGTTGAAAAAAGGGATTATTGGTTGGAGGTAAATTTTTAGTGTTAACGCACAAATGAAATGAAAAGAAACAAAGAGAAAAACATAAAATAAATTATGGAAAAGAAGGAAAACACATGATTATGCTTTTTTTTTTTTGAAATGATTGAAATTCAATACAAGTCAATTATTAACTTAATACATAAAAAATGTTAGGAAATATATTGAAACAAAAAAAAAAAAAAAATACTATCTAAATAACAAAAATACACTTTAAATAAGAGATTTCAAAAAAAAATTCATGGCAATTTTCTTTGAAAAATAACTTGAAATACTTTTTTATTTTGCTTTTAGGTTTCACCAAAGAAATTTCTCATCATACAAGACGACCGAGTGACTGATTTATATAAAGCATGTAATGACATCATCGAGTCAGCGATATGTTAATCTCGAATGTAAATGCCGGGCTAGCTTAGCAAGCAATTACACAAGAAAAACAGCAAAATGTTATAAATAACAACGGAAATTACATACTCATATAGTATTTATTTTGAATGAAAGAAAAATTCATTAAAAAAAAAAATTATGAAACAAAAAATCTTCCCCGAAACAAATATATATAAAAAAAACAAAATCCCACTACTTTTACTCCAAATAGATTTTAAAAAAAAATTATCTCCCTGCGTTTTCTCGGAAACATTTAAAAAAAAAAATTATAAATGTATCTCTCTACTTTTTTCCTAAAACAAATAGATTTATAATGAAAAAAAAAAAAAAAAAAATGGCAAAGATATCTCATTACTTTTTCCGCAACATAAAAATATAAAAAAAAAAAATGGCAAAAATATCTCACTGCGTTTTTTCCGAAACAAATTAAAAAAAAATTACATATATATCTCTTCATCTTTTTTCCAAAAAAAAAAAAATAGATTTTTAATAAAAAAAAAGTTGGCAAATATATGATTACTTTTTACGCGAAAGTACCAAAAAAAAAAAAAAAAAATTTGTAAAAATATTTCAGTCTTTTCCCCAACACTGATTTAAAAATAAATAAATAAATAAATACATTGTAAAAATATTTCATTTTTCCCCAATGAAAGATAAAAAATTTTCTCCCATGCTCTGCATGTAATTAACTACACACTCTTCTCTGTTGATCACTCAATGCCTATCATTTTACTACTAAATGCACTGCCGAGCGCATTGATAGATATTTACACGTAAATTGCAAGTCGATACGAGCTAAAACTTGTGTGTGCTGTGTATGTGTGAAAGAGCTTCAGAATGTGTTTTGACCGGATCACATGGCACTTGCAACTGATATTAAAAGTCTTATATGTCATCTTCACTTGAAAAATGTCACAAAAAGTATAGAGATGAACAAATAATATGATAGAGATGAACAAGTAATATGAAGAAATATGGGCATGTATGTTATGAAAAAAAATTTTTTTTTTTAAGTATTAAAAGTAAAAGCAAAAAAAAGTGTTTAAAGTTATCATCACAAATAATTGCCATAAATTTTTGGACAATAATTAACTAAAATGAAACAAACTAAAATCAAAGCTAAAACATAAATATAAATAATCAAAATAATCTATAATGTATATATATATATATATATATACACACACATATATATAAACAAAAATTCTAAAGATAAGAACACTACTAGGATAGCTACATAAATGTTTAGTTTACAGTCTAAAGAATTACTCAAAACGCTTTTACTCTAATTTCAATTACATAATTAATTATTTTTTAATGTTAATTATATAAATGAATTAATTTTTTTTTTTATTTTTTTTTGGTTTGTTGATGTTAATATTTTTATTTTCTTATTAATAATTTTTATGATGTACACGTTGTCGATGAAGACGCAATGTGCCCCTATAATAGAAACGTGTGTAACAAACGTCACAGATGTGCTGAGGATCCTTATGGCATTCGACACGTTTATGACGCAACAAACTGCTATAAGTTTTATATGTTTTCGTTGGGCATTTATCACAAACGAAATTCGATAATTTAACCGATGAACAATTACTTAATATTTTACATTTTTTAACTAATGAACGTGAAGATCTTCTAGTACCGCCTGAAAGATCTGTTGTTGTTGCTATTGTGGTTCTTGTTGTTGGTTTTGATGAGGATGCTGCTGCAGCAATAGGTAGTGGTAGTGGTACTAAATTATAAGCAGAAGCAGCTCCTTTTATCAAGTTGTGGCAATTTATACGTAGGTAGGTAGGTAATGAGTTATGGAAGAAAAAAGAATAGAGAAAAAAAAGAGAAAGGAAAAATAAAACACAAAAAAAAAAATTATATATGTTCAGGTCAATAAGAGAAGATTTGTTTTTTTTTTTTACTTTACTTTTTAACACAACTCACTCAACTCGCTCACTGAGAGACTAAAAAGAGTAACACATACATAACACATACACACATTCATTACTTACAAAATGAATGTGAAAGGAAATTTGTTTTTTTTTTTTTAAATATATATATATGTATTTTTAATTATAATTTAAAAGTTTTTTTTTTAATTTAATTGCAAATATATTTTTATTTAATTTTTAGACTTGTCAACAAGTTTTTTTTTTTTTTTTGAATATAAATTTACTTTTTGTCTCTATTTTATGTACATTTTTTATATTAACTACACATATCACGTTTAAACGTATATATATCTATATATATATAAATATATATATATATATATATATTAATAATGATAATAAAAATACAATTAATTAATGTAAATATAAAATAAAATTGCAAACTGATTTTGTCTTTATTGCACAAGTATTTTACATTAACGCTCGCAATCTTTATCATTATCTTTATTTATTTGGCACTCTACGGTAAATAAAAGAATATGAAATGAGGAGAAGATAGCTATAATATATGAAAGTGAGATATGAAAATGAAACTCTTAAACTTTTCAAAAAAAAAACAAAAAAAATTATATATATATATATATATATATATATATATATGCCAGACCAGGTATAAATAAGCAAAAGAAAATTCAATTCGAAGTAAGCGTTTTTGTTAATTTACAAACAAGAAGCTAAACTAAGCATCTGACTTGAAGCTGATTTTCTCTTTTTTTTAATTTTATTTTTTCTTGTATTTTTTTTTTTTTCAACATAAACACTTGTATTCAAAATCCATGGTCTCATAGATGGTAATGGTAGTATTTATTCATATATTGATTGATTGCTTGATTGATTGATTGATTATAATAAATATATGGTATAAATACATATAACGCCATCCATTTGGGCTTCCGAAAGTCTTATATTCAAAATCCTTGGCTTGTTAAACGCAATCGTAGTATTTATTAACTGATTGACCTCTATATATATATATATATATATATATACATATATATATAGGTTCACTGATTTTGGGATTCCGGAAGTTTTTTATACAACTTATGCATGTACAGTGGCATCCATTTTGGGTTTCCGAAAATCCTAAATTCCAAAAAGGCTTGCAACCATAGTATTTATTGATTAATTGACTTAAAATCCTTCACTTGTTAAACGCAATCGTAATATTTATTGATTTATTTATGGACATATTTATATAGGATCACCCAGTCCGAATGGAAATAAAACACACTTTCGATTGACATTTGAATTACTGCTTGGACTTGACATTGTTTGTGGAATGGAGCGCATACACAACTGCATAACGTATAAACATTAAAATTAATTGTGAAAACAATGAACCTACGGCGGCTACGGTTTGTGCGTTTGAGATAAATCTCGTATTTGATTAAATGACTTCGACCGGAAGCATTACGATTACGTTTTGTGCATGTGAGATGAAGCTCACACTTGATTAAATGACGTCGCAAACGAGGATTATGCCGCCTTTGTTGGCGGTGTAAAGAAAACTGGTTTGATGTCCTTAAAGGGCTGTTACAGGTACAAAAGCAACTTTTGATTGTGGTTTGCGGACTAAAAATGTCATTTTTGAACATGAGACTAGCATTGCAATCAATGCAATGCGCAAGAGAAACACGGCAAGCAATCTCTTTATGATAATGATTGGATAATTTCGTCTTAGATGATGTCTGGCTTCAATGAATTATTGCCACAGAGATCATATGATATAACTCCATTGGGCTTCCTACTTTGGAGTTATGTTGGAGCATTGGCATAGTCCAATAAACCATGAGTTCTTATGGACATTATTCGCGTTATTGGTGAAGTAGGAGTACATGTATGTGGGAAAAAAAGAAGTAAAAATTGGTGTTCTAGGAACGAATTTTTACAGAAGTCCGAAGGCAGTCATTTGTGTGAATATGCCATATCTAAAACAAAGCAAAATTCATGAGTTTTTTTAATATGACCAATCACTCAGGGAATGTCCCCCATTCATGCAATACGGTGATGGTCAGAAAAGAAGTGAAGAAAGGGGAAAACACTTACTTGATGACCATATGCATATAAATATATATATATACTTGACGACTCTATATGATATATATATGTTTTATATATCATATCATAGATATATTATGTTGTATATCAGATCATATCATATACATATATACATATATCATATCATATGATAAATATACCATATCATATGATAAATATATGATATCATATGATACATGTATATATGATATGATATACAATGTCATCATCAGTCATCAAGTAACTGAATTTGATCCGAGAAATAAGAAGAGACTAAAATCGGTGCGAGATTTTTATAATTTCGCATCACATTATATATGATATATCAGATATATCATATATATATATATATATATATCACCAGTCATCAAGTAACTGAATTTGATTCGAGAAATCAGAAGAGTCTAAAATCAGTGCGAGATTTATAGAATCTTATTGCGACCGCACGTATCAGCAAATAAAGATTACACCAATATTCTGCAAAACTTTTTTTGTTTGCCTTCAAGTTCACTCTCTTCTACTAAATATAGCGTTGGCCCGACATTACTCCAGCAAATCAATATCACAAAAACTTTCACATCATTTCCAAATTAGCTGAGCGGTAAAGCAAATTCGTGTTAAATAATCATTCGGAAAAGGAGAACAACTCAAGAAATTTAAATTTATAGAATATAGGCCCCCGTTAGTTACCCAACCCGCCGTGAAATCTTAATGCAAAGCATCAATCGCATCTCACGTCTTGTAAAATTTGTGTGAACGAACGAAAAGAAAAAGCTTAGTTTAATTTCGTATAATTTTACATTTATTTCAGTTTCAAAGATACACGGAATAGAAGAAAACACTTTTGAAAAACGCTTTAAATACTAAAAAAGGAAAGTAAAAGTTACATAAGAAAAAAAAAAGAGAAGCAAACAATTCAAACGTCAAAACGTCAAAAATATCAAACTATGAAAGGAATTAAAGCATAACTCAATGAACGAAACTAACTCTAATGGAATTTTCTTGCCTTTTCGTTTCTTTGTAAGCAATTGGAAGACACGCCATTTACTCATTTGATTTTTTGCTTTCATTTTTGAAAACAATTTCCCACAAAAATTTTCTTTAATGCCTCTGCAAATAAATTCTCTATATAGTCATTTTATAAAATCATCCTCAATTCTTTTGAAATTTTGGTTATGTATAGCTGTGACTTTGGCAATTTACAGTTCTTGCTGTGCGTCAAGCGTGTATTGAAGTGTAAAGAGATGCAGCATTTGCGGCAAGGTATGTTAAGTACCATAGGTACTTAAGAATCGATACTATCTCAAGTCAGTGATCAGTGTTCACGGATTGAATTCATATCTCAAGTGCCCTAGAGGTTTGCTTTGATAGTTTCTTCCTTTCGCTTTTCGCACTTCTCTGTGACGCCAATAGTCCTACGCGAATAGGGAAAAATAATCTTTGAAAAAAAAAAGTATACACTTGAAGCTATGGAAACGATGAAGGTTGGCTTGGCTTGAGAAACGGAGTAAACTATATAAAACAGTTAGAAAGTAGTTTTGCGAGACTTCGTACAAAAAATGCGTTAGTCTTCAATACTATCAAAATTCGCATGCGTCCGTCCGTCCATCTACACCCTAAAGCAATCTAGGAAGTGATTTTAAACTTGGCATATTCTTCAAACTTGTCTCCTTCGAATGACCTGGTCGTCGTCTTTAGATCGAAGCAGTCATACGTAACAGATCAACGTTTCACAGACTTTGAAGTTGTCTCAAACAATATTTCGCCTCAAAGGATTCGTAAGCTAACCGATAAATTGTAAAAGGCTGTAAGATACTGATGATGGCTTCTTCGTTTTCAAGAAATTTGTGAAAAAAAATTTATCAAGAATTTATTTATAGACCTAATAAATACCTTTTATAGCCGGGGAAAACATTAAAAAGTTTACAAGCAACTTGTCGACTGTGAACAATGTTGCCAGCAAATTAAAAGTGGAAAGTGGAAAAAAGTGTAGAAGGGTAAAGATTCAAAAAGTGAACAATGTTTATAGAAAATAAGAAATTTCTCAATAATTTTTTTTTTAATTTAATGCTTTTGCTAAAAATACATTTTTCAAATGCAAAGCTTAGCCAGCGCGCGTTAGTAACCTAAAATTGTATAAAGTTAATCAACATAATAATCTTTTCTACAGAATCTAAATACATTTTAATAAGTAATTTAAGAAAAATAATCAATCGCTACAGTTACTTAGTGTATATTAATTATGTCATACCATCGGAATCAAATAAATTTAGACAAGAAAGACAAGAAACTACTTGACCAATAGGTTTTCAAGTCAATAATGCTTAGAGTGATCGATCAAATTTGATGCGATCGACGTTCACGTGAAAAGAACAACAATAAAAACCGAATATTTTCAAAATACTAATCCCTTAAAATACATAGTAACGTAGATCTGCATCGTATGTCATATCTCTTTATGTAGCAACATTGGCTTAGCGCTATTTTTTAAGTTTAGGTTTAATTTTATCAAAAATAATTTATTCGATTCCCTACGCAACTGGAATCTTTGGCAGTTCATTTCTTTATTCACACCAATATTTATTGTTGGAACGCTGTCTAAGTACACTTTTGCCTCGATCGATACCGATGAGAAAATCGAAACTTAGTCAATACGTTTTAAATGGCAGACAATGGGAGAAATCAAGTTTATTCATCGTTCATACGAAAAGAAACGTCCAAAGAGGAGTGCTTTAAAATACTTTTCCCAGTAATTTAAAATTCTCGACCGGTAGTGACGATAAAGTTGAAACTTGGTCAATACGTTTCCAAGTTAATGGCAGAAGTCAAGTTTATTGATCGTTCACGCGAAAAAAAGAAATGCCCAAAAACGAGTATTTTAAAGCACTCTACCCAGTCACTTAAGAGTCTCGGTCATAGGGAAAGTTAAAAGTTGGTCTATTCCTTTTCGCGCCACTGGCAGGAATCAAGTTTGTTGAACGTTCACATGAAAAAAAAAATAACAAGGGAAACGAGTATTTTAAAATACCCTTCCCAGCGCCGTCCGATACTCTAAAATATTTACTCTGTAGAAGTGATTCCGCCCCAGTTGTTCTATATTTTGGAAAAAGATAAGTTTTCATTGGCCATTTGGGGCAAATAAGCGAACGTTTAAATAAATTGATTGATTGAAAGAATCGCGTGTTAATCAGATCTTGCTTCAGTCACAATTTTCTTATACCCTGGGCATTGATAAAAAAAAAAAAGAAAAAAGAAATCTTAAAAGTAATGTAAGCTAAGCGCTTGTATAGAGAAAGTGGGGAAAGAAAATTGTTATTTCAATGATAAATGCGTATATAAATCTACAAAGATAATGACCTGAGTGATAAAAAAATTTATATATATATATATATATATATATACATAGAAATGTATATATACATTTTTGCATAGTGTATCTGAAAGAAAAGCATGTAAACATGTTATAAAACTCATAATATTATGTTTAGGAACATAAGGTCTTCGTTCGAGGAAAACTAAAAATCTATGTAAGAAATATTATATAATAAAGAAAACTTGGTTATAAAATATTGAAAACAAAAATAAGACAACAAAAAGGCAAAAACATTCTTAAAAATATTTTCAGACTTTAACGATTAATTCATCAGTAGTTGTTTTATTAGAGAGCTTAACACATGTTTACAAACTTTTGTTAACATTACGGCATACGTTCATATGTTTTTCTAGTACGGCACGATAATAAAATTTTGCATTACATTGCGAGCAAATAATTTTCGGTTGTTGCTCGCATTCAATGCGTAAATGTCGATATAGATTGCAACGCCATGTATACGATTTATTGCAACGTGAACAGGCGTAACGTTTTTTTTCACATTTCGTTGTATTTTGCAAAGTTCGTTGAGACGATGACGACGACCTATGAGTATTTGATGATGAAGATGGGGCGGTAGTAGTTGTTGTTTTTGTCCTTGTTGTTGTTGTTGTTGTTATGGGTGTCGTTATTTCGATTTTGTTTGGATAAAGATTGCGTTTAACACAAATTCGATACAATTTACTGTTAACCGATCGATTCGGAGGTGCACCGTCAATTAAGGTTATATAATGATGATTATTACCTGTGATAGATGATCTTGTCCGTTTATTGATATGACTCGGCGGCGATTTCATAGGTTCTAAAAGATCCGTTCCACGATCAACAACTGTTTTGTGGGGGAGGGAGGACACAAATTGAAATTGATTTCAAAACACATATACACACACATGAAATGGTAAGAATTGAATTAAGACAAAATGTAAGAGGTGAAGTTTTTTTTTTTCTGGTATAAAGAAAAGCTAAAAAAAACGAGCAGTCAACAACAGGAGAAAAAAAAAAAAGAAAAAGCATTTCAAGATTGCAGCGTTAATTTGACTAAAAACTTGTAAAGAAAAAAAAAAAAAAGCATACTTTTTTTCTTACTATTATTATAAGAAAAGTATGCACTCTTGAGAAAGTTACTTAAAAATAAAATTTTTTTTTTTTTTTTTTTTTTTTTTTAACAAAAAATGCTTAGAGAAGGAACTATTTAAAAAATGAAAGCTTTTTTATACGAGGGGAAGATATGTTAGATAGGAGATAGATATACATACATATATATAAGATTATAAATTACAATTATTCTTAACACCCTTTCAAATATATTTCAAAAGTTTAGCACCTTATCACTCTTTAACAACAACAACTCTCCTCGTAATCCTCCTCTCATTATACTTCGCGGCATATGTGCCATAAATAAGACTGATAAATACTTAAAGAGAAAGAGATGGGTGGAGCGGGGGGAGAAAGAGAGAGAAAAAGAAAGAGATGGAGACAGAGAGACGTAGTATTGTATGTTGCAGCAAATATTCGACACGAATTTACATTTTCTTATTGTGTATGCCATGCTTTTGACGCATATGCAATTTCAGATCGTATTTCCAAGAACACGAAAAGGAACAAAATTCACAATGGAACATGGTTGAGTTGGTTTTCTTTGGCACCGAAACCGAAATCGAGCTAACCACGCCGCCACCCGCAATAGCGTGAACGTTAGTGGTAGATATAGCAGCGATAGCGGAAGATGTCGGGCATGGAACCGTATTTGTGATTGCGGACATTTTTTTATTAAAACCAGCTAAACAAACTGTATTATTGTTGTTATTATTATTATTATTATTATTATTATTATTGTTGTTGCTGCTGCTGTTGTTGATGCTATTTGCGGTTTTGTTATTAACAGCAGCAACGTGAGGCGGCAACAACATAGAGCTGCCAAGAAGATTAGCTAATTGATATGAGGCAGCTGCCGCTGCAGCTGATATCTGACAATCATTACAGTTGCCACCAACGCCATTGCCACCGCCACCACTACCATTCTCAGTTAAAGGTGAACAACCGTGTTTACTAACACCCAATAAATTACTTGGAACAACTTGCTGTTGTTGTTGCTGTTGCATATTTGAGCAACATTTGTATATTTTACGTATACTGAGCTCATTCTCAAACAAATCACCGGACAGATGAGTTGGCGTATTTGAACAACTACTGCTACGACTATTAGTTAAAAGTAAAGCCGTGGAAGTTGCTGCAACATTTGTATTGGTATCGAGTAATGATGATGTTAAGGTTTCCGTAGACGTAGTTGTTGTCATAGTCAGTGTGGTACTACTTAAGCTATTATTTGTTAATAATATTTCCGAACAAGAAGTAACTGGCGCTTGACTACTGTGATTGTTGTTTTTGCTGTTGCTGTTACTGCTGCTGCTGTTGTTGTGCTTGTTGTTGGTGTTGTTATATTGAAGATTATGGTTGATATTATTATTACTACTACTACCACTACTATTGTTGTTGACGCCGCCGCACCCATTTTTGCTATGCTGTGCTGATTTTGTAGTACTTGCTGCAGCTATAACAGCGGCTGCTGCTGTGGCAATATTATACAAAGTCCGTAAATCTGAAAAATAAGCGTTGATGGGTGCTTTTTTTTATAGCCATGAATACACACACAAATTAGACAGACATTCATTCATTCCAATGAAAAAACAAAAAAAAAAAAAAACATTTATATATATATATATATAGGCGTATAGTAGACGAGAAAAGTCTTTTTAATTATTTGAAAGGTAGGCAATGAAGATTTATTTTTTTCCTCGGACTAAAAGTAGGAAAAATATTTTAAAAAAATTGTTCCCTTAGTTATATAGAGAATATTTTGAAAGATGTCAACAACTTTTTTAAATTAAAAGTACACTTAATTTTTTTTTTGATAAAAAATTATTTTATAATTTGAATTAATTTTTTTTTTTTAATTCAAATTTGAAAATGGGCGTTAAGAGATCAAAATAAGAAGTATTTTAAAAATTTTGTTATAAATTTCAAATTGTTTTTTAATTTAAAAAAGTTATTTTGATAATTTTTGTAAACCTTTTTCAAAACCCTGAAGTAAATTTTTTCTTTTTTAAAATAAAAACAATCATTATAAAAACCCACAATTACTAAAATATTTAAAGCAATATGTATATGTATAAAAGTTAACATAAATTTTAGTTCAAACACTTGTCGAGTTATTTACCATTTTTCTTAATTGTTAAAAAAAAAAAAAAAATACATAAAATTTACTAAAAAAAAAACTTAGTTTAACGAAAAATTATATATAATAAAAGATAAAAACTTAGATTAATTTAAAATTAAAACACAAGCATGCACTTGAATCCTTCATTTTAAGAGAGAAAATGATTTTTTTTTTTTGTTTTTTTAAAAATTCACAGAAAAATGCTTCCAATAGAAATTAGGATTAAAACAACAATTTCTTAGGAAAGTTTATAATTTTATTTGTAAAAAAAAAAAAGAAAAGGAAAATATATTATTGCTTATAGTAATGTAATTAGTGTACAAATATACGAAAATACATATTTATTTATTGATTTTTTTTTCACTTTGCATAAATTAATATATATGTGCGTAGAATATTTTTTTAACTTGACGTTAAAAAAAAAAAAAGAAAAAAAATTGTATAAAACATATCTTTATAAAATGTCCCAAAAATCTTTCTATACTGATTTTTTAAATAAAGAAATTTATAAAAAAAAAAAAAAAATGTTTATAAAAAAAAATTCATAGAAAAATAAATTAGCAGAAAAAATCTTTGGTTAATATGATTAGTTTAAGTTGTATTCAAGTTTAATTGTATGCTTTCTCTGTTTTGACACCATATGCGCTATAATTAATAACAAAAAATTTTGTTAAACAAAACCTATGTCTAGATCGTGTAAAAAAATTGCACTTGTTTCTCTAGTGTGAACGAATTCCCTTAATTCTCCTTAGATTAAATACGCGAATGGCAAATGCGTACCTTATTTATGCGAATCAAACGGAAGCTTATGTTCTTCCAAAGAATTTAACAATTAACGGTAAATTATCTGAAGGCTATGTCAAGAAAGTGAGAACAAGGAATAAAAATAATAGAAAAAAAAAATTTGTGTCACTTAAAATAGTGGCCCATGGTCCATCGTTGTCTTCAAACACCACACATCGCCCTACTTTAGTCGTAGATATAGTGAGTGCGCAGTTGGTAAAAGCATACACTTGTGGAGTGGGCACAATACAGCCACTGGACTGCGGCCGCTAACTTCTTATTTCTTTCTTTCCTTCTTCTTCGTCTTTTCTCCGCGTTATGCGAATAGGTTACATCCTCTGGTCATAAAACAAAAGCTATTCATACGACATTTGAAAATGAGGCATTATATGCGAAGTGGTCGAAAACGTGGTCCAACCCCAACCATTTTGCATAACGTTCATTCTTGGGCCAAAACACGTGAATGTAACAAATTTCATTTAGAGATCCCCAAATTTCTGGTTTTTAGACTGAAGACAAGAAGGCGGATAGACGAGCGGACAAATTTAGCTCGATGCAGAAAGTGATTTTTTGCGGTTTTTAGATTGAAGAGAGGAAGGCGGACAGACGAACGGAAAAATTTAGAAAGTGATTCTGGATCGATCGGCATAATAAAAAAGGTGGCTCTATCTCAACATACCTCCTGAATATATCCTTGTCTTTGTAAGTGGCGGATATAAGGATGTAATGAGTGTAGGGTAAAATGTAAGTCACTTGTCGTCGCTTGGCGAGTCCTCCAATATGCAAGTAAGGTTAGATTCGCGATACCGGTGTTTCAGACCATCGTTTAATTTATTAATGCATGGTTCCAAATTTTTTCTTTTTTTTTTTTCTTAACTTAGGAATGTCACTATTTCTCATGCGAATCTAATCATTAAGAAAGAGAAAATTTACCTAAATGATTCCTTAAACATTTGAAACTAATATTTAATAGGTTTTGAGAGCTCATTCTTTAAATGACTAAAAATTGGATTTTTCGAATGAAATCTCTAGTGAAACCTGCCACCACGAGACCACGGTTTTTGAGTTCAATGTGGCACATAATCTTTCAATTTTTGGTCGACTACCTGGAAATCTTAAGATTAGCTCTTAAGCACAGAATAGAATTTTTAGAGTGGAAAAAGTTTGCCAAAAATCTTTCAACCAAGTTTCTACAAAACTCTATGATGGTCTATAAAAATTAAGACATAAATTCGCCTAATCGGCCGAGTAGACAAAGAATCTCGACTAACAACTCAATGGTCATGGGTTCAAATCTCAAATTCAATAGAGTTATCAATAAAGCCGATGCCGGTGCTCTAAGAACTTATTTCCCTGACCAAATTAATGATAATAATAATAATAATACGTGCGGCTTCTTTAGGGATCATGTAAAAAAATAATGCTTTATAAGACCTGCCACACCCCTCAGCTATGTTTTTCCAAAGTTTGGGGAAAAAAATGTTTGGAGTACCTTAAGACCTGTATTACTTTATAATATATATATATATAGATCATAAAATGATGCCACTCCTTAAGAAAATCTTTTCTTTGAGTCCAGTGTTTAACATTTTCGACTTCAAAATTTTTTTGTGGGTGTGGCTAGGGTTCACATTTCATTTATCATAAGGTTTTAATTGCCAATTTGACAATGGAGAGAACAGGGCAGGATTTGGGGAAGAGATAAAATGTATTGTACGCGCTTTCTTTCTTTCTTACTACTGTGGTGAGTATTGAGATATCTAAAAATCGAATCGAATAAATTGACAGAGCAGGATCCTCAGGGGAAAATATTTGAGTTGGACAATGCTTTCCACAAGACAGGCTTATCTTGTTTGGGCTTTTCTTCAGGAACTTGCAAATAAATCCCTAAAGTGTGTAAGATGGATGCTCAAGTTACAGTTTGATAAGTAAAGGAAGAAAAGTTTCTTCTTCGTCAAGAGATTGCAAGATGGATGCCCAATTACGGTTAACGAAGTCGAAAAGTGTAAGAAGATGAAGTGCAACCAATTTTGAGGAGAGTATAGTACCACTGGGTATAATAATTTATTGGGCAAAATGAAAGTGAGACGACTTGCCACTAGTTGCGCAATTCAGCTTTCAAATGGCAGCCAGCCACCGCCGCCGGGAATCTACGGCAAGACATTCTGATTAGACCATTACCCTTCTGTGCCGTGCTCTGTCGTTCAAGACAAAGTTGACCAAATCCATTTTAAAGCAGATAAGCTTTTCTTATTTTTTGTATCAAAAGGATTCAAGAAGACAACTTCATTGGATCCCTACTTGTGCTTAGTAAACATTTTGTTAAAGAAAGTTTCGCATTAATTGACATCCGACACACACACTTTCCGACTAAAATGAACTCATATGTAATGGGCAATGATTGGTAAGGTATTAAATGAAGTTAAAAGTGTCAGTGAAAGGACAATGATTAGGTGATGAACAGGAGCGACATTTAAGCCTCTTATCCTGTGTTGCAGCGCCAACATAAGATTTTTGATTTTCTTTTGTTTACAGAGCGTCCATCATCACGGCAGATATAAAAAAAAATATTTTCCCCCTCCACAAAAATACTTTTTTTGAAGAGAAAGAAACGAATATTAAATACTAAGTGTTCCTGAGGATTACAGTACGTAATCTGCAAGTCTGTACTATTTTTTTTAACTAAAATTCCATTTTCCTTCCTTTTAGTTTAAAAAAAATTGTTTGTTTTTTTTTCGAAACTATAACAAGTCTTCCTTTCGAAGTCCATCCATTTTTCATATTTAAAATTCCTTGTCACGATCGCTCTGGCATTCTGGAAGAACGCATCAACTAATGGAATCAACAATGAAATCTGATTTTAAAGAGGAAAAATATTACTTCTATTTAGGAATCGCCGACGACTTAGCGTAACATGGGATCTTTGAGGAGAACTCATCAATGCTTTCCAGCAGAGGCGGGCAACTTTATTTCATCCACGGGCCAAAATTTTAATTTTTATATGACGGCTAGGTCCAGAACTAGGCTCAACTATTATTAAAAATTCGAAAGTCTCCATCAATTTTCCTTATTTTTCATCGCTCATTAAAAAAAAAAAAAAAAAACAGGTCTTACACAGAGCGGAGCTGGTTTCAGCTGCGCAGGAGAACCTGTGGTGAACACACATACAACCCATTTTCGTCATCGCGATGTGCAAGCAAATTGAGTTGTTTGAAATTATAAACATAGCGGGCCGGACTTGACGGCATCACGGGCCGAAAGTTGTCCATGCCTGCTCTTCAGAAACTTGATAGAATATTTCTTAAATATTATTTAAGAATAATTTTCACAAAATATCTGAAAGTATTTTGGCGGATATCTAAAGAGAAATGTCTTAAAAATCTTGGCTGATCTTTGTATAGTAAGCTTTTGACAAATTCATCTAAATAGGACTTCGATGAAAAGAAAATTTTTGACATAAAGCGCGCATTTGCCTTTCACGAGACTATAAAGTGGAAATATTAAAACCTGATTCCTCCCTTCTGCATTCTTTCCTTCCTTGAGGAATACTCTACCCCACAACTACTTAAACCAAATGCATCTCTCGCACGTTTCATTCGCATTCACACCCTCCTCCTCTCTGCCCTCTTCGCCGTAACGCCGTCGTTTATCTTCCTTCTTAACAGTTAATTTTATTCATTTTAATATTATCCTCGACATCGATGATCGGTATAGTAGTAGTAACCGTAGAAATTGTTGGGGAAGAAATAGCGACCGCTAAACGCTCTTGTTGCTGTTGTTGATGCTGCAATTGTTGTTGCAATTGTTTTAAGGCTTGTTGATGCATTTGTTGTTGATAAAATTTCGCTGTAGGTGAGCTCTGCACATCGCTATCTCTTTTCTCACTGAGTTCTACTTGCAATCTAGCAAGTTCTCTATCAAGATGTGTAGACTTATCTTCACCGCTTCTATTCTCATCATCGTCATCACCACCATCGTCATCGATATCGTCGTCATCATCGTCATCTAATAAATCAACGATGTGATTAGTTATGATAGGCGTCAGTTGTGACTGCGTTGCTGCTGGCTTAAAATTTAAAGCCGCCAATGTGGCTGCTGCAGCAGCAACCATAACCGTTTCTTGTTGTAATTGTTGTTGCTCTTGTTGTTCTATAATACTATTGCTATTGCGATTATTATTGGCATTATTAACTGTTGTTGTTGTTATTGCTGATGCTACCGTTGTTGCCGCTGTTGTTGTTGTTGTTGCATTAACAGTGTTACTATTATTGCTTCGTCTTCGGAATAATGAGCGCAAAGCAATTTCTGGATGTTTTTTTCGCACATGCTGACGTAAATGGTCGGCTCTTTTGGTGCGATGACCGCAAACTGAGCACACCATTGATTTTCCTTTACCGCACTCTTGACGTAAATGACGTCTCAACGTGCCGTGACGACGATAAGTGCGAAAGCATTGCGGGCAAGTGAAACTTTCCTCGTTAAGCATGAAATTATCGAAATGAGCAGATGTCGATAGTTGTTGTGGTTGTAAGGGCGCCACCAAATTATGATGATGATGGTGATGATGATGATGACGCGTATGTGATAGCTGTTGTGTATGATGATTATGAATACAATCTTGACTGCTAGTAGTAGTAGTACATGGAGAAGAAGTGATAGAAGTCTCATTGTTGGTAACTGTGTTTGTGCTATGATTGCTTATGGTTGTGCTCTGATGACGTTGTCGTTGTGGTTGATGCTTAAACTGTGACGGATGTTGGAAATGGCTGACGGTGTTGGTCGAAAAGCCTGAAATTTGTTTTTGTTGGTCATTGGTTGGTAAAAGAGGATTATTTTTCTTTTTTTTTTTTTTTATTTATTTTGATCAGGTTTAACTATATATTTTTTTTGTATTTTTTTTTTTTTATCTTTTTTTCGTTTAACTGTTTCTTTATGAAATCAAAAATTTTATAAACGCCTTGGTTTGGGATTTAAGGTATTGTTTTTGTTTTTTTTTTTGTAATTTTTTATTTTTCCGTTAATAGAAAAAAATTAGTATTCAGCATGCCAATTCGAAGTGAAGTCGTTTAATTTTGGGAATGGTTAGAAAGAGAACAAGCATTTCTTTCATGGAGTGTGGGTTTTTTTTTTTTTTTTTTGTTTCAATTTTTTTGTGTATTGTTAGAAATTTTCTTTAATTGTTTTATTTTATTTTTTTTTTAATTTTTTTTTTTTTTCTTTTCTTTTAAGTAGTTGGTAGTAGAGTATTTTGCTTAATTTTTGTTAGAAAGGAGAGAAACAAATTAGGAGAAAAGTGTAAAAACACAGAGAGCATGACCAGCGAATTGTTTTGATTAATTTTATTATATTTTTTGTTTTTCAAATATTAAAAATAAAGCAACAAAAATATCAAAAATGCAAATGAAAATTGCTAATAAGAGAATATAGAAATTTGGTTGTAGGGACGGACATATATTATAATTTATTAACGTCAAATTGAGCATTAATCGTAAAATAGATTTTTATTAAGAAACTAAAAATTCATCGCACTTATATCTTATCTTTTTCTATGGTTGATTTTATTTCCAACCTTTCCAACTAACCAAGAAATGGTAGCAAGATGAAAAACGATGCTTGTGTATTTTTCAAAAGAGAATTGATTTTCTTCAAGTTTGTATCTACAGTGAAATTCATCGATGCGGCTACAAAAGCCCTTCCAATGCGACAAGGACGGAGGGACCGAACGTAGCGTATATATTCGTTAAAATACAAAATTTTTGTACGTTTTCATGACGTATACATTCCACATACACAGTTAACTGGTTAGTACAGTTATTTATAGAACGACTTTTTGAAAACGTGGTTCGATTCGAACCATTTTCAACAGTGTTCATACCTGGAGTAAAACATGCCATGATAATAGGTTTCAAAAATTGTGACCGGTAGATTGGACGAAAGGGTACAAGAAGGACAGAAGGACAGATAGTATAATAAAAGGTGAATCCACCGCAACTCTTTCTATGTATTGTATAAGTCCGCACAAACTTAAGGATAGGTATTGTGTTGACCAGTATCAAATCCTAATCGAGTCTGTCCGTTCATTTCTCCATCTGTGGCAAAGACTTGGGCAAACACATTCGAGATTCTGACACGAAAATTGATATTAGAAATGAGCTAAACCGGTCGGAGTTTCTTTTTCATTACTCATAAACTGCAACTGGGCATACAACTATAAATGTGTGCACTTATAAATACTCTTTGGGTTGCTTCACAGTGCCTTTATGAAAACGGAAAGGGGCTCCAACTAACTGCATAGAGTTCATCTTCTTTAAACTTTTTTTTTATCCAAGTCGTACAGCCGGGAGAAAAAATTCGAATAAAATATTGTCACTTCCCTTTTTAAATTTATTTCATTGAACAGTCAGACTGATTCTAAGAAGACTTAAAAAACGAGGAAAAACTAAATTTTTGTAATCTATAATATTCGGACAGCAGTGCTGATTTTTTCCATTTCCAGAATTAATTTTCGCAATTTTATGGTACATTTATTGTATACTTTATCAGTAACAAGCAACAAACCCTAAAACCAAGGTGTTCACAGTTGTTGTTCTATAAGCGTGCAAGCATTATCGACGTGTCCTTTGACGGGTTTGCATCACTTTTAAATTCTCCTCCGAATGAGAGATTATTTGCCACAGATACTAACTAATTGAGCACACGGACAGATGGACAGAAGAAGAGACGGACAGCGACGCCCATAGAATACACGTACCAATCCTTGTACATTTATTATGCTCATTATTTTATACGCTCATTAGCAAATAACCAATTTTTTATTGGTTTGGAAAAACAGAGGTGTCGTCAACTTAAGAGGTAAACGTAAGTGTATCCTCCGACCGCTCCCTTTAGACACCAACCTGGCTGTAAAAACTTCCAATGTTTCATTTTCGCGGCCTGGAGAATGTTTAAAACACAAATTGCACAGACGAACGGACGGACATGCTTAAAACAGCCCACAATTTGATTCTGATCAAGAATGTATACGCTTTGTGGAGTCTCTGAAGTGGTCCTCCGGGCGTTAGAAACGCCTGGGTATAAAAGACATTTCATTTGATTAAGTTCAAGGAGCAAGCTGAAGGAAAAGGTGAGCCACCCAATCGATTCGAAACATCAGATTATTTTTCTCGGAAATTGCTCTAACCTTGCGGCCGGGACGATAGCTTTTTCGAATGCCTGGGAAGACACTCCACCCTAGAGTCTTATCAGTTGAAAATATTCGCATTGATAACATAATTTTCATCATTGTCAGCTCGAATGTGCGGCTGCTTATCAGATTTATCAGATTCGAAGTCTAGTCGAAACTAACATAAACCAGCCTAGCAATCAAGCATACATATATATATATATGAAAATTATTTAAGGACTTAACATAACGGTATCAAATAAATTTGAAATTTTCTATTTAGCCGAGCAGGCAAAAAGAAAACGATCAACAAACCAGTGAGAGTACAAATCTCAAGAGCAGTGAATGAAGCTTTCAATTAAACCGATAGCCTTAGCTAGCGCTAGCCTTACTAGTGCTTTAAAGACTTTCATATCAGAACTTATTTCTCTGGGTAAATTAATTATGATAATAATAATAATTTAGTTGAAGAGGAAGAAGAAGAAAAAAACAAATTTCATTACAAATTAAAAATAATTCAACTTTAAAGCCTTAACAAGTTTAGACTGAAAGAAATATTACTGTCATAGCCTGCTATATATAACGATCGATTCCACACTCCCTTCGGCAAAAATTTCTTAAATTTTTCAAACTTTTCCTGTATTCTTCAAGTTCATCAATATTTGTTAGCACAAGAAGTTCAACAAGCGCTTATATAAGAAGAGAAAAATTATTGAAAATTTTTTCTGTGCTTTGCGTAAATTTTATTTCATTTCTATATAATAATAAAAGAATATTATTTATTTATTTTTTTTTATTCATTTTATAAATTATCGTAACGCAGTTTACTCTCATTCCTAATACCGTGAATTCTACGATAATGATCGGATAGTTTAAAATTATGATGGAAGCCACGTTGACAAATACAGCAAACGAATTTCTTAGGTTGATTGCACTCACTACGCAAATGACGTCTCAAAGTGGACAATGTTTGATATTTGCGTCCGCAATTTGAGCAAATAAGCGGACGCTTGAAGCTTTGTGGCAATGGTGGTTGGGATAGTTGTGGTTGTGGTGGTATTGGTGGTGATGGTGATGGTGGTGCTTGTGGTTCTTGTGGTGCTTGTGGTGGTCGTGGAGAAGATGATGATAATCTATCCGAAATCGTGGTTGCGGTACTCTTAACTTGTTTATTAACTTGATTAACGACATTCTCTGACTGATTTCTATTTTTAGTTGATTGCTTTGTTAACCTAAAAATTAGGCTTTTTTTCATTTCATTTCATTTATAATTTGGAGGATAATTGAAATTTTGAAAGAATTACCTGCGCTTCCTAGTGCTATAACTGCGTGAACGCAAAGAGCCCATAAATGGGGTCGTAACATAACTTCTTTTCTTTAGGGAGCGCTTGGTGGAACGTGTGCTTGTTTCTTTTCTTTCTGCAGAGTAAAAAAAAACAAAAAAGAGAAAAAGAGAAAAACTTTTTCGTTTTTAATTTATTAACAAATTAAAAATTCTACAGCGATGTTTTTTTTTTGTCTTTTTTTTTTTGTTTCGTTATTTCATAAGGAGGATTATTGGTAGAAGGAAAATATATTTTGTTAAGAGAATTGCAGAAAAGAAAGCACAGTAGAGTGTATGAAAAATTTTAGTTTATTTTGTTTATTCTCCGTGAAAGAAAAGCCACACACAAACACACACACAAAACACACACACTCAAACTTAAAACAATCTAGTTTGAAATTTTAAAGGGGAAAAAAAAAACAAACAGACAGATAGTAACGAACACCATACACTTATCACCATCATCATCATCCATCATCCACCATTGCCGAGAAATCAAATAAATACTTTAATGAAAAAATAAAATAAAAAAAATTTTTACTACTATTCCCAGCTACTACAAAACTCCAAGCCTTTTCCGTAGAAATTTGTTTTTGTTTTTTTAAATTTGTTTATAGCTCTTTCGTTCCTAAGCACATTAAAAAGAAAGAAAAACAAACGAATGTATTTAAAAAAAAAAAAAAATAGCTTTATAAAGCATGATTTATATAAAATTGTAGTTTAATCGACATCTTGGTCTCATGTATGCAAAAAAAAAAAAAACAAAACAAAATCAATGAATCATATATAAACAAGAAGAAAAACTAGGTCAAGGTCAACAAAGTAATGTTTACATGCTAAGGGCAAAGAGCACAATATCCTACAACAAGATATTAAGAATCCTGCTGCTGCTGCTGCTGCTGCTGCTGCTGCTGCTGCTTAAGAACAACATTTCGTCCATTTATCCCCAAAAATATTGAGAAATTTATTAAAAGCGTGGAAAGGAAACCTGCATTGGAAAAAATTCACTACAAAGGGACCATATCTCAAATGCGTTAGTATATGAACTCAGTATGTGTTCTTAAAAGAAATTAACGTGCAAGTGACATCCTTTACGGACTTTTCTGCGGAGCTACAAATCTTTTGGTAGAATGGAAAAATCACGAGAAAGATTTTATAAGAAAAAGTCTTTTGAACAGAAAGAATATCTTAATCAGTTAAGTCTATCGACCTCTTCTTTAGCGGTATGCTCGTCAAACATGTAGCATGGGTGGGTAATATATGAAATTAGGTTTTCATGAAACGAAATAAGTAAAGATACTTTTTATAATCGCAAATAGGGACGAAATCCGACAAAGACTGATGGACAGATCATGATGTATAGTTTGCTTATACATACTTAAGTGGTGATTAAAAACGTCAGGGTTAAGTAGATATGAGTTTAAAAGAGAATGCAGTACCAGCACCTACATACACATCATATCATGGGATTCGATTCTCCTCCTATGTGAAATTGCCGTCACACTATCATCCCGAATATGCCGGATATGTGGCCTATGAAATCGAGAAATTGCCGGTTATTTTTCAGGCTGTTACGGGTTTTTGTTTATTGTGGGCGCTTAAGAAGGTAGATCCCAGCAGTTTTTCAGTCTTGAGGTCACTTTTTTTTTGTTGATTATACGAAACTTTAAAGAGATGAAGATGGTGGTGTCTTCGGTATGTCTAGTCATTAGAAGTTTCATCCTTAAGCTTGCGTTCCTTAAAATTAACTCAGTTGACTTGGTTTGCTGGACTATAAAAAGCCATATCTCAAATACATATTGGATCCGAGAAACCAAACATTTACTATTTCTGCGTTTTGTAACAATAGAAGAAAGCGAAGGAGACGTGAAGTCGCACAAAAAATTGTGTGGACAAAATTTTGCTTCCAAAATGGCAATTTTCACGTATATTTTCAATCGCTTTATGATTATCTGCCTGTCTCTGCTTATGTCCTTGTATCTTGGTTGTGTTTTTTACTTCCTTTTTACCCTACATGGCTTGTGACACAAGGGTATATTAGAGTTTGTGCGGTTGTCGGTTGTGTATACAACACACCCGAAAAGATTTCACATAGACTCACCTTTTACTGTACTTTCTGAACGGATCTAAGCTCGTCTATCCGACTGCCTGTCTTCTTCTTTTCTTGTATCCAATCTGCCCTGGTAGGCTGTAATTTTTGAGATATTTTGAAGTAGTTCTTTGAACCAAGTACGCACGCTATTGAAAATGGCTCGGATCGGATCACTTTCTCGACTCCTTCCCATACAACGCCTCGTTTTGAAAAGTTATTATATGAATACCTTATAGGGTGACGTAGGGGTTAGGTCGTTGCCTACTACAGTGTTTCTACTTGCTTATGAGTTGTTAAGCTAACTGAAGAAATGTAGAAATGCACAATTTTTTATGGATAAAAATTTGCTTTCAAAGGCAAAGACCAACAAGTTAGACATTGCGCGGGCATGTAAGCAATATTTTTTTTTTCTAAATTGACAGCCCCCTGTGACAGACATTAATTGTTTCAGCTGAGGTTGATGTTATTGTACTTCTTTACTTCTTCACTACTATAGCTTTTCCGATTTTCACAACGTGTATGTGTATGAGCGGATGATATCTCGACATTTTTTTTAAGCAAAAACTTTCGATTTTAAAACAAGTAAGAAAATTATTTTCGGTCGTAACGGAATCTTTTATACCCATCGCCGCTATCCTAAAAAAGAGACAAAAAAAACCTAAAAGAACTAAATGTTCATGTTGTATAGTAAGGAGTGGGCGTGACTGATTTTTTTATTTTCAAAATAAAAGTTTTTGTCGCGTATTCGTGTGGGTGTTGTTGCCGTGTCTTCAGGTCCCTCTCAAATCCTTTTGCAACTTTGTAAGCAATAGATTTCATTTTAGCTAACGGGACAATGTTTACCACGACTACTACGCAGTTGCGCAGGCAGACATATGGACATGTTTTGTTGCATTTCATATTTGAAACTGCCCAGAAATTGATATACTTTGTGTTGTACTTGAAGCCCCTTTCAAAGGTATTGACAAAATTAAATAAATTTTCATACACTATAACGTTGGGTAGGGCGAGGTAAAGTTTTTCATTTTTATAAAGGTGCTATAGTAAGATCGCCTATAGAATAAGCGTTCAAACTTTTATACATTTATCTGCTATAGTTTATGAATAACGAGCAAAAAGCCCCTTTTCTTTATTGCTTCTAAAAAACAAAGATGCCCTCAGTTTACGTGGTGCTGTGGGCGTGTATTTCGACCGATCTGGCACATTTTCAACACCAACTTGGGTACAACAACTTGCAACGTCTCCGCCAAATTTGAAATCGATCACTTCCAATGTTTACAACAGACACTACGCAGACGGACAGACCGACTTCAGAGAGCATTAAATTCCAAGTCGATCTAAGCATTTAATGCTGATCAAAGATATGCACCTTATAGGGTCTCTGATGCTTCTTTCTGGGCAAAGCGAAGGTGCCGATGAATGATGATGAACATACCCCTCCCTCATTCTTCGGCGATGGATATAAAAAAAAGTCGACGAAATCTAAGCAGAAATTTTTCAAAACGTTTTTGTGCAGTTGTATGCACTACTCAGAATTATTTTCAAATCAGTATTTGTTTTGCCCGGACTACCAGAGAAGCGAAAATTTGTACATTTTATTAAAGTATTTTCGTTCTTCAGTTGTTGGCGGGAGGCTTTCCTTGACAAATCATTCATTCTTAAATATAACAGAAAAAGAACAAAAATCCCGCCAGATGACGGCTGCTAAAGCATTTCGAGCTGACAAAATCTATGAAAGAGTTAGTTAAGGGACTCTTCTCATTATTGTAAGCTATGAAAGCCAAAGGTTCAGAAGTTGCTTCAAACAATAAACGATTATGGCGATAAGAAATAATGCTCATGATTCATGCCAATGTAAGGTGACAAGAAAATGTTTGCACAAAAAAAAAAAAAATTACACTGTGATTTTTTTTTTCAAAGGCCAACTTGGGGTCGAACAAAAATTTGGTTGTCTTGTTTTTAGTCTTACAGTAAAGTCGATTTTAGAAATTTGACCGCATAACATTTTGCTTATCCTTCCTCTTCCTTCAGCCGCGGAAAATAGGATAACATCGAACAATGGCAATGAAATATACCTTCAAAGAAGAAGTGCAGCCTCCTAGAAAACGCGTAAGACAGCTTCCCATTGAGAAAATATTTCAGCCGTCTGCGCTATAACATCCCATGCCATATAATTCACACTTCACCTACTGGTTTCTAAAGTAATGGGAATTTAAAAATTTGAAAAATGTAGGACTTAAACGTGCACTTCCCATTAGACAGTGCAAATTCGGCACTAACGAGGATGCAAAGATAATGAAATAGACCTGATGGACATCTTCTCTTAGTCTTGTAAATGTACTTCGTTTACTTTGGTTTAGAAGACAAGATATTCTATTGCTAGCAAGAGAAGCTGCTTTCAGTCCTCTTTAATGTGTTTCTATTCTTCCGGAAGTTAACGAAAACTTTCGAAAATTCCATCTATTCACTCACTTTCTAGAGTTTAGAGTGTCTTTTAAAGAAATGAAAAAGTAAACGGCATCGCTTTGCGGGCAATCTTTGTTACCCAATAACTAGTTTCAAGGATGTTTCTCTTTTTTCAATGCACAAATTCAAACTTGGCCCATCCGCTGGACTTGGGCTAGAGAAACGTAGGCCACGGCCCTCATTTTTATTCCTTGTTTTCTAGCCATTCAACATGCAGATAGCAGAAGGACTGACAAATGAATGGAAATACGAGGTGCTTGTCGTTTCCCAATGCACAAATTCAAACTTGCTCGATCCCTGAACTTGTGCTACAGAAACGTAGGCCACGGCCCTCATTTTTATTCCTTGTTTTGTAGCCATTCAACATGCAGATAGCAGAAGGACGGACAAATGAATGGAAATACGAGATGTGTTCCCATTTATCGAATTTCTTAGTATATGCACAAACGATTTTTGATTTTCGATTTTTTTTTTGTGGCATTTTCAGTTGGTTTTTGACAGGTATGAAGTTTAGACGTGTGCATTGATATGCTTGGCGATTTTTACGCTATCGGGGAAAAATTGTTCAAAAAATCTGTATTAAATTTTTGTGTGAAAAATAAAGTTAAGTGCGCTGGCTCACTTAAAATGTAGACTGTGGCATTTGGTGAGACTACTCTGAGGGGAGAAAAAAGGGTTTATGTTTGTGATACAAGACCTTCGCAGATATTAATGACGATGTCCGCCTTGAACGCTACAGCATGTCAACAACCGATGAAAACATCGAAGCACCGAAGAAAATTGTTATTGAGAGTCGTCGTCGACCACGGTTGTAGTACTGTCAACTACAAATATTACTTTGAAGCTATGTGGCGTTTGCGCGAAACAACACCCGAAGCTGTAGAAAATCCAGTCACCAGTTCACACGCATCATTGCTTATTCATAATTATTTTGATCGAAAACAACATCATCGTAATCATGGCTCAGCCAAAATATTCATGGGACTTGGTCACCAGTAAGTTTTCCTTGTTCCCATAACTGAAAAAGTAGTCCCCACATAAAAGGACGGACATTTGTCACAATTACAAAGAGAAAGATCGCATCGCTCTAAGCGCTCCATGCTATACCGAAAAGCGCGTATAAGAGGAAAGGATCGGAAAAAACCCTTGCATAAATGTGAACAAGGAGGGGGTTTATTACTTAGATGGAAATAAAGTCACCTTTATTTTTGAACTCACTTCGTATATACAAAATCTTCGATTAAGATCTCAATTGTAAGCGGTCCAATATCGTCGTTAGAATGAGAAAATATCGCTCTTTAGCTAAGATATAAGCACCAAATATAGCCGGCTTTGCAGCTTTCTACGAGCTTTTCAGTTCTTGTAATTAACGGGAGAATACATAAACAAACTTCGTGGAGTCGGTGGTATGGGCGTTGTAAGCGAAATGATTCAATCATGTTTCTCAAATGTTGGACTATGTTGTACAAATCGAACAGTAATCTTCTTCTTTTTTTTAATTCTAATTGCGTAAAACGGCTCCAGCTGTTATATATAAATATAGCCAGCCGTCTACGTGCCGTCATTATGGTGGTTAGGAAGGGTTGGAGGAAAAAGAGTGATAGGTGGAAAGACAGACAGTAGTATTTCCGAAAGTTCGCTTTAAAAAGAGAGACATCAGGTGTCGAGGGAAAGACCAGGGCTGGTAGGTTATTCTAAAAGCGGGCAATACGATTAAAGAACGACAGGTCACGGTAGTGTATCGTCCAGTATTGCAGGTAATAAGTACCAACGTACAATAACATTAAACTTTTTCTGAATACGCGAATTGGAATAAGTTTTCCCAGTTTTTTTTATAGAATTCTTAAAGAATTTTTACAGAATTTCTTTCATCCCAGATTAGTCCTAGTTTTAGTCCAAGTGGTTTTTCGACATTTTTTTGACACAAAAAAAACAAAACGAGCAAACTGTTCAGATGGTTTATAACCCTTTAGCAACTATAGTCACTTTACTTTTTGAAGATGAAGCCCTGCCCCACATCCAACTAATTAATTAGTTTTTAGCTTCATGTGAACCAGGCTTGCGAATATATCTGGAATCCTTCTACTTGGCTGAATGTCAGAAGACTATCAATCGAAATTCCATTAACCCATTAACTGTGTATTACGAATCCATACACGTTACACTCGCTGCGGCGTACATATACGTCGGATATGGTAATGTCAGGCACGAGATTTTGTGTTACGACGAATATTCACGTCGTAATCCGTCCATACGGCTTTCTCGGATTTCCTCATAAAATTTTTATGAATGTGTATTTGTATGTATGTTTTTGGCAACTTATTTTGTTATGACCCAATTTCATATTACATATACACTCTGTATTACGAGAACACACTCGTCGTAATCGCTAAACGTTCGCTATGCAACTTAAATGCACGTTTTTCAAAGAGGTCGAGCCACAGTTAACCGGTCTAATCAATTGATAGATAGGTCATCACAATAATTACCATTACCGAACATGAGAAATGATTTATTATACTGCCCTATACTGTGTTCAATCACAGTATTCTATACTACTACTCCACACACTATGCTATTGAGGATCCGTGTGTAAGCCTAGGATGAAAATTGTACCAATTCCAAAAGCAAAATCTCTTAAAACAGCTGATGTCTGTCGGATTTCTGTAGATACTTGCTTGACCAACAATGATGCGGCGGCCATAGCCAACTTAGACTGAGAAACTTCGTAATACATAAGATACGAGCGGATGACTGATATTTTTTGTCTTCAAAATATAAAGCGAAATTCAATAAACTTCACGACTCTTCCAAGGGAAAATGTATGTTATATGTTTTCCTTAATCTTCAGCCTGGTTTTAAATCTCAAGTTCTCTCTCAAGGTAGAGCTTTTTCAATACAGGTTAGCATATAAATTAATACCTTCTGATTTTATATACGCATGTATATAGGTAATAAATTAATAAATTCATAAAATGTTTTCCTTAAATTTTCGGTTGATTGGTTAATATTGAGGTTATGCTTAAACTTTGTAGCAGTCAGGGATTGATGGGAAGAAATTCTGCTTTTATAGTCGGTCGACCAAAACAAGAAACTGATTTTGGGAAATCTCTTTAGAGTGATTAATAGTTCGCCTCCAATATTTGTTATGGGTCACATAACCACACATTACACTTCGTATGCGTATGTCTTTTCGAGACGACTTTTTTCATAAACAGAAAATAAGTGAAAAGTATCTGTAAAGGATACTTTTCTCTCCCTCTCCGTGTCCCTCCCTTTCTCATCCTTTCTCTCTCTTTTTCTTTTTCTTTTTCTCTTTCTCTCTTTCTCTCTCTCTTTCTATTTAATTTCAATAGATACTCGACATCGCTACTTTCTTAGCAATATTTGAACTTTTGCTTCACGTGTTATTTTAGCGGCCGGCCAGTGAAGTATGGGAAAAGCAGTATATGGAAAATTTTCATATGTTTAATACATACACAAATGATGCCAGTCAATCGCTCACAGGACAGACCGAATCCCATCAAATACCGATTGATTACGCAAGTTTGTTATTTTCAACGGTTTAGCCTTTGATTTTTCGTCTCAAGGGCAGAGGAAATATTAACTAACGGAAGACTTTTTTAGCTCAGGTTTAAGGGCTTGCAATAGCTCAAGTAGGTTCACGATGTCTCGAAACTACGCACTGCAACGCTTGCGTTGGAAAATTTGTAAGCACCCCGCATGTTCATGTAACGCTTAGACCTCTTGTTAGAAACATATTCTTATTAATTTCCTTTAAAGGCATAGTTCTCTGGCGGGCTGCAAATCTGACTGGCCGCTCATTTTCCAAGTAACCTAAAACTTTCGAAACATTAATTGCAGCTGAGAGGGAAATGAAACTAAACGGTAATGTTTAAACAAAATGGAACTTTTCTGTACATGATCGCCTTTCAGTTTTGAAAATAATCGTGAAGACAAAGGGACAGTGGACAAAGGAATAACGTTTGATTATGACAATATTTTTCGGTTAAGGGGGGAAAAAAAAACAGTTTTAAGCATATTATTTTCACATGAATGACATCTCTGCTATAAATAACCGAAACACGAAACCGATAACAACAGTAATCACAAGCGGCACTCTGCACAATCAGCAATTAATCACAAAAAAAAAAAAAAAAAAAAAGAACAAAAACGTGTTTGCATTTATTTATGGAAGTTTTTTTAATAGCATCTTATGTTGTGGCTCTTACCTAAAAATGTTAAAACCTTGAACTTGATCATAAAAGATTCAACCGACAGCTCAGCTCTTTAATTAGTTTATTTACGACAGAGAGAAAGAAAACAAAAAAAACAGCAGACAGCAGAAAATTAATTAGTAATCATTAGCAGCACTTATCGACTTTCCATTTTATCTGAATCAGTCCACTTAGGTGTTACTTTTAAAAAATGTTCAACTACTCCATGAAAACGTTAATACAATCCTGCTCATAAATTACAATGATTTCTAGCGCTAGTAAAAATTTTTTCGCAAAGGCTTCCTACTGCTCTTATTTTACAACAATTGATGAACATTCAAGATCCACCACTTAAGGCGAGTAAAGTTTTCTCGTATTATAATCCATCAGGTACTCTGAGGGAATGAAGCCATTTTCACAAAATCGTTAGATTAAAGGATAAATTACCAACGAGTAAAGTTTACAAACGCATTGACGATGCCGGACAGAGGTACTTGTGCTTCTTTTATATCTTATTCCTTGTTTTAAGTTTGTGGGGTAAAGATATATTAAGTTCGTGCGGGTGTGGTTATCTCACCCAGAATAACTCTTGAGATACATCCAACTTTTATTTTAAGAATTTGAATTATTTTGAGTCTGTCCGTCTATATTGCTGCGTGCGATGAGATAGATGTTCTAGAGCAAAGATAAACGCCCTTGAAAATGAATCTGACTACTAACTCATTTAAAATAGAAGCCATCATAGCAAAATTCGAAGAAAATAGAATTTTGGTCGGTTAACTATATGCGGATCGTTTTCTGTACATCCTCCTAAACGGACATTTTTACAAATCAAAACAAGTAAGAAAATTATATTCAGTCTTCTTCATTCTTCAAATCTTATACCAATCACCATTATCCCAAAAAAACGAAACGGGTTAAAAAGAACTACATTTCCTTGCTCTATAATATGGTATGGGCGTTGTAGGCGTGTCTTTTGGAAATTTTAGGTCACCTCCAATGTTTTTTGCAGGTTTTTAAGCGATATCTTTATTTTCACTAACGGGGCAATGTTTACCACAGATAATACGCAGTTAGGCAGGCGGACAGATGGACAAATAAAAAGACACATATTTAGGTGCCTTCCAAATTTGAAAATGGCCAAGATACAGGTATTGAGAAAACGGCAAAAATTTTGATCCAATATAATATTGAGTAGGCGTGGTCAATTTTTTCCATTTTTGTAAAGGTGCTATAGCATCGCCTCTATAGAAATTTTCGAACGCTTATCTGCTATAATTTATGAGAGAGCAAGAAAACATTTTTTTATTCCTTTTGAAAAACAAAGGTGTCCTCAGTTTACGTTGTACTGTGGACGTATCCTTGGATCGATTTGCCCCATCTTCATGAACAACCTGCGAGCAAGAAGTTTCATTGTTTCTGCCAAATTTGAACTCGATAGCTTCATTTGTCCGGCCAGGAGAACGTTTACAACAGACATTGAATAGACGGACAGACGGGTTTCGAATTTGATGTTGATCAAGAATATGTATACTATGTGGTGTCTCTTGCTGCCTTCTGGGCACTACAAACGTTTTAACAAAGTTCTTCGGTGATGGGTATAAAAAATACATCGTGACACGGCAACAACGATGGATGCCTATGGTCGCCGCCTAAAAGATGTATGGCTTTATCGATCGAGAAGCTTTTATAACTGCAATCCCGGATCAGCCGAATTCAACCTACGGTCTACCGCGGTGAGAATTGAACCTGCGTATGCCAAGGGGATAGAAGCGCTGAGCTATGCTATGGTTTCTTCCCATGAAAAGTAAACTTTTGCGTGCAAGAACGCTTCACTTTCAGCACAGTACGATAATGACTAAGCTATGTAGTTGGCCTTGTCCGATTATACTGTTTTAGCTTTTCTCGGATTTCTATGTGAAATTTTTGAATATATGTAAAGAGTACGGGGAATTCTTCTTCTTTTTTTTTTTTACTTATTGCACAGAGGTTTCAAAATTTGTTAGGATAATTAGGTGAATTCATAGGCGTCCTAGATAATCTGCATCAAGCAAGATTTATATTTTTTTTGACAAAATTAAGCAAAGTCTGCACTAAGAAGAGTGTTATAGGAAAGGAGTCCCAGTCCCAGGCCCTCTTTCTTTTCTTTTCAGAAATTTTAGTGCCGAGATGGGTGCGAGCTTTGTTCACAAAAAAATTATATTTTCAAACGCTCAACATCACAGACTGTAAGCGATAGATCCTAGTATAAAATAACTTCAGTATAAACTTGTTAAGAGCGTTAAGAAGAAGTAGACGGGTTTGGTCGAAAAATAAGAAACGGAAAAAACTAAACCGCGGCGGCGATTAGTTACAACATATATCGTACATTGTAATCCTAATAATAGGGAATATATAGAGATGTATATAAATATATTCTTCTGTTTGCTCAATCATTGGTATGCAGAACGATTCCGCTACAAGGGGACGAATTATGCGACTTTTGTGTCCCTCAAGCAGGTTACCTAAAGTCTTTGTATAGAAGTTGATCCGCTTTAATTGCAATAGTTCTCCAGGAAGACAACGATAAACTGACTTTGACACGTTAACTGCATACGACCTCATTTCGATGCGTTTGACGCACGTACACATAAAATTTCTCTATGGAATTTGTTTTCTTAATAATTTCAGTCGAATTAGAACAATTTCTCCGGCATAGAATATACAAAGTGTGGTAAGAAAAAGGGGAAAGTAGCCCTTGTTTATAGCGCGGAATAATTGCATCACGTATGCTGGAAAGACAGCATATCAAAAATATTTTCTTCTTCAATCCGCCTGCTCAACTGCTCAAACTCGTCCATGTTATTAAATTTTCTTTCTTCCTACAATTAGTTCTATTTTTTGTTTTTGGTTTTTATTTTTGTCGGCGATTTTTACTTTCGATGGCTGTAGCTTTTTTAACTATAAACTGTTAAATCTTTACCTAATAAAAATGAGAACCTGCTAGTTTTACTTGTTTTCATAAAATCTATTATGCGAGCATTTCTATTGCGCGTTTGACGTGTATACATATGTGTCATCGTTTTATTTTAATTACGCCCTGTTAAAGCACTGAGCAGCTAACTGGTTGAGAGAAACTGCCTTTCGGTACCAATTAAAATAGGAGGGTACGTTCTAGAATTGCTTTGTGTGTAACATACTCGATTTATGTCATGTCTGTCCCTCCGTCCACCTATTGAAATTACAATTCTAACTTTAAAATTTCGGGCAAAAAATGCAAGCTGGATGTTCGAATATATGTAACTTATTCGAGTTATGTAATATCTGCCTGCCTCTCTGTCCGCCTGTTGCAATTACAATTGTAATCATAAAATTTCGGGCAAAAAATGCAAACTGGATGTTCGAATGTATGCAACATACCCGAATTACGTTATGCCCTGTTTGTTTGTCTTTCCGTCCGACTATTGAAATTACAATTCTAACCTTAAATTGTTGGCAAAAAACTGGGTGTTCGAATGTATATAACATATTCGAGTTACGTTACGTCTGTTTGTCTGTCTCTTCGCCCACCTATTTAAATTGCAATTCTAACCTTACAATTTAGGGAAAAAAATACAAACTGGGTGTTCGCATCTATTTTATCCAATCTGCTAAGACTAAGTTCATGAATCGGCAAAAAGGCTCAAAGCACTGGGAAAGCTTATTGATTTCAGTTTTAGAGCTTCTCTAAATAAATTCCGTTGCCGAAATCATATAGAATTTACGTAACTGCTTATGAGCGGTTCCTAAATTTCACGTGGAGTATCGCACACAAACTAGTGACAAATGTGAACGAATTCGGATCGACTAAACTAATCTCTCTGGCTAAGGATCACAATTTACTGACGAACACAATGTTGCTGTTAAACCTTTCTTTCTTTTTATTCACTGAGTGAAATTTGCTAGTGAATGGAAGAAATCTATGCGAACTTTCAAGACTTTACGAATTTTAATAGCAATTAATGACTTATCAGGAAGGTATGAAGAAGAGAAATGCAACTCCATCTTTCAATAACAAATAAAAAGAAAAACGATTTTCACTAAATTAAACGAGAATTCCGATTACTTAATCAGTAGCCTGATTAGGCCAAAAGGCAATATTTGTTTCTAAAGAAAATAAGGAGAAACAGACAAAAAAGCCCAAGAAGTTGGATTATAACGTTTGTCTGTAAAAGTTATTGAACAACTGTCACGCCATGCTAACCGCGAAGATAGAACGGGGAGATAAACTTGAGAGTGATTCCATTCTCTTCAAAATGGAAAAAAATCGTATTAAGTGGTCCGGAAATTTTTTGCTGTTTTCTCTACACCCCAAGCAGTTGGACAGATAACTTGGCTTATAGGGCTACGTACAGCGAGTAAGAGTATTATGTAAACAACTTTCAAAGTGATCAATTGTGTTATAGTGAGTGATACGCAAGACGTGGAAGATGAACGTAAGCATACTATGCTTACTAAAGTTAAAAGAATTGCAAAAGCACATCGAGAATTGCATGCTGTGTATGGAGCGCTAATGTTAAAAATTGGTTTATTAAATTTTTTTCCACAAATTTTCAGGGAAAGCTTTGCCACGTTCTGGTAGGCCAAATACTATTGATGATCTCGATTCAAGCTAATCGACTCCTAACGATTTGTGGGATGGCAGAAAAACTTGAATTCTTCCACAAAAAAACAAGTTTATTACTTATATAAAAACAAGTAAGAAAGTTATACTCGGCAGTGGTCGAATCTCGCATACCAACGACTACGCTTTTCGCTTTCTACTCTCCACGTTCCTTTATTTGATACCCATATCGCTGACATTATTAACAAAAAGTTACCAGGTCGCTATGTCTATTTTAGAATTAGACCATTTTTAGGAAGATGATACGTCTTCATTTGAAGAATGTACAATATATGTTTAAATATTCCGCCTCGTTGATAAATAAGCATAAAACCTCAAAAAGGTGGAAAAGGCAAAATTTAGTTACATGCATGGGCATGCATGTCAACACAAACTACACAGACAGATAGACAGACAGACATGGCTAAATCAATTCAGAATTTTACGGTGATCAAGCTCTGAAGCTTGCTTTTGGATATTACATGCATTATGGAAAGTAACAGCATGTGGTAGGTATAAAAAAAAAAAAACATATTTTGTTTCGTAATGAAAAACCGCAAGAAATTTCTAAGCTATCGAGCATTTTTTTGCCTTATAAATCCATTATGTATGTTTTGTCAATGTATCTGCTTATCTATATATATGAAGTTTTTCATAATAATATGTACATTTTTTACGAACTTTTAAAAACCTATTTGGAATCTTGTTTTTATTCTTTTTTTTTTTTTTATAAACTCAATTCTATATATTATTTATTAAATATTATAAATTTTCTACTTACTTTCTTTCACAATTCTAACCGAAAATATATTCAAACTTATAACATCTCTCTGCTCTGGCGATGTGATTGATTGATTTAATTTTTTTTTTTTTTTCACATACAATGTATTTTTGATAAGCCAGAGATGTTATAAATTCGATTTGTTTCTTCTTTATGCCACTGCAGCACTGCAGGCCTTTTGGACGTTGCGCACGCTTTTCTTTCCGTCTCCAAGGTAGAGTGAAAATGGTAATGGATATGAGGAAATGAGTGCTAATTATATGTAACGTAATCAATATATATATATATATATATATATATATATATATATATATATATATATATATGTATATCTATAAATGAATTTTGTATAATATTCTGTCTCGAACTTTTCGCTTACTATCGTCGTTGATTGTGTCTTGCGGTCAAAAAAACTGATTAAACATTTCAAGAGTTATTATATACTTTCTTGAGTTTAATGGACGGGGTGCGGCTAATTTTAATTTCAGTTAATCCTGGGGTTAATGTGATCTACATTGAGGTATGTACTACTTCTTACTTAATAATTATTATTCCACCTTTCTTTCATAGATTAATATTAATAGGGGACGGAAGGTGGGTATAAAATTTTAATCACTACGTCGGCCAATACTAAAGTTAGTAAAGACACTAGATGTGGCGCAATCTTTTTATAATAAACCCTCATATAGACTGAAGAGAATAAAAAAAAAATACATCATGAGGAAGGAAACGGATCAGAATCCCAGACAGAAGTCCACTCAGGCGCACATAAAATATTCTATTTGATAGAAATCTTATTTAAACCCAAACCAGGGTAGAACGGCACTTTAATTCTGCGTGGTTCGATCCTTTCTTTGAACCCCAGTAGCTTCTTTAATCCTAATTGAAGAAAGTTTTTCGTCGAATCCAAATGTAATCTTTTGACGGAAGAAGCATCAGAGTGGAAATCTTTTTAAAACGTATTTGCAAAGATTTCGAAAAATTCATGGAGCCTTTGAATGAAAAGGTTGTTGACAGTTGATTGCTTTGTAAATTAAGAATATTAATTTTTTAAATTATGAAAAAGAATAATTTTTTTCTTCCAATAATTTTGCAGAATTTTTTTCGTTGGATATATAAACCATCCCTTATTGGCTTCGTGCAGTTAATCCGAGCAAAGGAAAGTTTAGTTCGAAAGGTCTCGAAAAAAACAAGTGCACAAATCGGAAGATTAGAGAACATATTAGTACCTGGTAACAAGGCTTGGAAAAAATTGTATGAGTGTGTGGGTGTATAAAACAACATTAGATTGAAAAGCTCTTTATGAAGAATCTTCTCCTAAGCACACGCTTGATAAGCACTGCTGTTTGATTTGTTATACATGATAACACAAGGTTCGAAGAAGGTCTTGCTGTTTTATTTATACAGTGAGCTCTATAAGGGACAGAAAAATCCCTTCTCCTAAAGGGAGCGACCTATTCGGGAGAACATCTTCTGAATGCGGTCACAGAAAGAAAATGAGGAGCTCGTGAACCATAAAAATGTTATCCCTTCCCTTAAGGGAGAGGCCTATTTGAGGGGAACGAAAATGGAGAGATTCTCATTCGAACCGCCAGAACTGCAGGCACAATAAATATCATCCTGAAATAAGTGAACAAAAGTGAGCAAATTCCCCTCCTCGTCATTAACAAGAGTGAGATCATATAAGCAACCAATTTTTACGAGACTTCTTGTGAATAAGTGGCAGCAGAGTTTGTATTACAACAGAAGAACTTATTTACAGTGGAATTTGAGAAATTATTATTTTTCTCTACGAATTTAGGAACAACCAGACCAAGTGAAAAAAAGCGCACATAGTTTTAAGCCCATCAAATATACTTCATCCATGCGCTGTTGTCGGTCTGTGATGACAGAAGAAAGATATTTTGCATATCAGCTTTCTATGGTGACAGACGGCGGGACTGAGTTTTCTAGACTTCAGCCAGGTTAGTCGAAACTGCAGTATTCCCTAGCAATCGCCAGGGCTGCTTTTAAATCTCTCTCTTAGCAATGGATGTTAGTCGATGGACAACTAGCATTTACATAATACTGTTCTCTATTAAGTCCTTTAATATCAGTAGAAAAGGAAGATCTTTAAAATCATCAATGGACATTTCCGCTTTCAGGGCGTCAGAACAGATTGAATTGCCTTCAGCGGAAGATTAAATTTCTTCGCCTTCTCAGGAGCTTTGCCAAAAATGCAATTTTTCCCGACTACTAGTGCTACTAGTGCTACTACTGCTTTCGCAACAGAAATCCGTTGTTAATGAAACGCACATAGACTCTACGTACCGCATATAAACCCAATAAAGGAAATATTTTTAAGACCATGGAAGGAATAGGGCATAGCCAGTCAGACGAGATGATTGGAATAATGCCTCGCTTTCTAACGAATCTTGAGGGCTCCTTCGCTATAAGCTTTCTACTCTTCTTTTAAACGTTTATCGAACGAGTGTTTCGTAGTGATCGCTACACATTCTCGCAAATGTTACTAGACTAGTGGAAGGCAATCCCTGATCATAAGCATCTGTATCTACACAATTACGTTGGCCTCATACGCATATTAAATATTAAATGTAAAGCTTACGTTTAATGCAATTTAATGCAGTTAACCAAAATTAAAAAAAAAAAAAAAAAATTAAACGAAGATATTAATCAATTCCAATCTAAGAATAAGTTAATTTACATGACAATGTGATAAAATAAAATTAAAAAATATATATATATGATGGCCATGTTGTTAGCTTACCCGTAACATTTGAAAAAAGCGTGCGTTTCAGAAGCCCGTATACCATCTGAAAAATCTGAAAATTTCCTTTTTTTTTTTGTTAAGGAGGAAATGGATAAATATTTTCATGAGAAAGGAGAAATAAAAGGGCTTTGGAGGAAAGGAAAATTTGATAGTGTGTAAGAAAGGAGGAGACAGTTGTTTGTTTGTTTGTTTTTTTTTTTTTTAAATAATAATTTCAAATTTAAAAATAATTAATTTTTTTTTTTGTTTCCTTTCAAAGTAAAATTAATTATCTTTAAATTGATAATCAAAAAAGAAAAATTGTGTAATATATTTGCATTTAAAAATATCTTTATCCCACCGATACTGTGGAATAAAGTTTACTTACCTGTTAACGAGCTTGCAAATCCGAAAGTCTGTACAAATGTGACAGAACGTTGAGAATGGATGGGAAACTACTAAACTCCAACACGCCTTACTGTTGATCGTGGTTTTGAAAGAAGAAAGCACTGAACGTACCTCACTGCTCTTGGTTTATAAAACAAAAAAAAAAATCGATATACTTTACCTAGTGTTATAAAAATAACCAAGGCAGCTACTAGCTTTCTTTTCAAAAAACCAAATCTTCCGCAGCTTAGTTTTCCATTTCTTGATGCAACTTCCAATCACAGCATAGATACACTTTGCATACACGTAGGTATGTAATTTCTTTTTTTTTCTTCTTTTTTCCACTTTTCACTAACTTTTTAAACTTTTAAGAAAATTTACTACGTTTACAAAAAGGAGTCCACACTTTTTGTTTTTATTATTATTTTTTTTTTTTCGACTCCTTTTCAATGAAATCGTAGTAAATTGAAATTTAAAAACTTTGACAATACGAACGCGATAATGTTTCGTAACCCGCGCTTATTAATAAGCGGTAACTTAATATAAATATCTTAAGACTTATTTTTTTTTTATACTTAAAAGAATTAAATAAAACAAAATAAAGTCCCGTCAACCAAAAGAAAAAAAAAACAGAAAGAAAATAAATAAATAAATAAATTAAAAGCAAAATTTTCTTAAAACAGAATAATTTAAAAACAAAAAAAAAAAAATTTTATACATATATAAGAAAAATTAAAATCTTGCTAATAATTATTTTTAACGAATTTCAATGCATGCGTATTTGTTTACATATATATTAAAAATAACGATAATAACAATAATTAAAATATAATATAATAATAAAAATTTGAAATTTTAAAAACAATTCCTACTAGACGATAATTGTTCTATTTTTTTTTTTTTATTTTACTTTATTTTTTTATTTTATTTTTTTTTTCTTTTTTGTTTTAGGAGGCCAACGCATTGTTTATAAAACTTTCGCACCTTCTTTAAAATGCTAAGAGGGACACTAGGACAGTAAAACACAAGTAGAAGGGGACGCACACTATGATTAAACCAAAAGAATATTTCCTTTACGTTTTCGATCTTTTAAAAAAAAAAATCCTTTTTCCATTTTTATGTTCAACTAAAACCTTTCTTATAACACGGGCAGCACATGAATTGAAATTAAGATAAACCAAAAAAAAAAAAAAAAAAAAAAGTAAAGAAAAGAACAACAATAGATAGGAAACAAATAAAAATAAAACTAAACAAATCTTAATAATGTAATAAATGTGTACATGTGATACTGTGTGAATGGGTGCGCGTGTGAGTGAGTGTGTGTGAGTGTGCTTGATTTCAGGAAGAGAGACAGAGAGACAGAGAGAGAGAGAGAGAGAGAGAGAGAGAGATAGAGAGAGAGAGATAGATAGAAGAGAGCGCTTGACATTTTTATTATTTATGATTGTTACGATTTATTAAGATTTTTTTTTAAATATGTTTGTAGGGCAGAGAAAATCATCTGAAGTTTAGCGATTTTGAAAATAAATTTTGAATACACATAAAATAAGAAATTGAAGGCATTAAGTAAAAGTGCTTTATTTTATTGACGTTTTTTATTATAAACTTAATTATTATTATTTTTTATTATATTATTTTTTATTATGTTTTATCCCATTATTATCTTTATTGTATTGTTATTTTTTTCAACTGAACTGTAAAAACGGAAAATTTATATTCCTCCCTAGTTAATACAACGAAAGTTGACTCTTCAGGATCTTTTTCGCAACCAAGCAGTCAAATAGCCCAGGTTCAGAATTGCGTTCTGTTCCCATTGTGTACGGAAGGCTTTTCAAGTTTCGATAGCAAATCAATAATGCTTGTTTCCAAATTGCAACTCTGATTACATTTTCAATGATTCACTCAAGAAGCTTTATGACTAAGGAATGTATATAAATAATAAAAAAATTTTTTCTTCAAGCAATGATGAGAACTTTTAGCGAAACGTTCAATCAAGGAGCTTGAAACAAATCTTAAAAAAAATTTCTTCAACACGCTTATGGAAACGGTTTGTTCGACATTGGGTATAGAAAAGTGAAGAAAAAATTTCTGCTCTGCCTCGATCAATATTGTAAAACACATTGTTTCTATAGATTGGGAGAAACCTTACACTGAAGAACACAATTATTCATCGATAAATATAAAAACTGACTGAAAAAAAAAAATTGCTTTTTATTTTTAAAATAAATTTCGCGGCATAATTTTTTGTTTAACGATTTTAAGATCGAAAATATATATAATACTTTTGCATTGCATTTCAAAATAAAACACTTTTACTCTTTAAAAATGAGAAATAGAAAAAATAAATGTCTTTTCTTGCTTTTTTGTCGTCGAAAATTTCCTTTAAAAGCTTCGTATTCCGAATCGAGAATGAAAGCATTTCTATACACAAAATTATTTTAAACAAAATTCGTAATGAAATGTAATAAAAAAAAAAGATAACAAAAAAGTGTTTAATTAAAATGCTACAACAACACAAACACCCAAAAAAAAAAAAAAAAAACAATACGAAATAAAAGACAAACACAAAAACATCACCAAGAAAGACTAAAAAATAAAAAAATTACAAATTATAACTAACTAAAACGAACAACACAAATACAAACACATATACAAAATGTTACCGAAATTTAAAAAAATGAATTAATTAATAAATAAAATATACAATAATATGAATATACTGATTGTTTTTAAATATAATTCAAACAACTTGCACTTTATGTAGTTATTAGTAGTAAAAGTTAATGTAAAATTTAGCATTATTGTTAGTTTTGTTAGTTAACAGAAAAAAAAAAATTTTTTGATAGTTAATAAAAAAAAAAAAGAAAACCAATTTCATTAAATATAAAACTAGATGAAAAAGCCACAGAAAATAAATTGCATTTATTCAAAAATCAGTACAAAAAAAATTAATATTTTTTTTATTTTTTTTTTTTTTTACTTTTTTATTTTCTGTAACTTTTTGTGAAGTTAGGGTTAGTGTTGAGTAGTTAGGAAAAAAAATTATTTTTGTCATTTTTTACACAAAATTATATTAAAATAATAAATTATAAAGTGTTGCTTTGTTTTTTAAAGGTTAAATAAAAAAAAAATTATCTAAAATTCTCTTCTTTAAATATTATTTTTTCTTTTTTTTTTTTTGTTTTAAATAAAATTCTACATTTCTTAGCTTGAGCACGACTTTTATGAAAATTATATTTTTAAAAATATTGGAAAATTACCAGAAATTCAAGTCAACAGCTTTAGATGGGGAAAATGTATTTGAAGTGAAGTAAGAAATTGAAATTTCTTTTCAATAAAAACTTTTTTAATTAATCGCACTGTTATTTCATATTTTCAAAAATTCATTTATTTTATGTATAAAATTATTGCTGTTGTTAAAGTTTTAATTGCCGTGTCGTGCTCTTTTTTAGCTTTTCTTTTATTCTTCTTATATTTTTCATTTTATTTGCTTTTTTCTAATTGTTCTAAATTGTTCATATATATTTTTTTTTTTCTACTACAACAAATTGAAAATCAGTCATTCGACTCACCTTGAGGATCCCGTTGCTGCGCTTCTTGTGTTTCCAATAATAATTCATTCTGAGATCGATCAGGTTGCCAGGGTGCATATCCTGTATGAATCAAAATTTTGAGGAAAAAAAACGAATGAATTTCCTTCGATCTTGAAAATTAATTGAAAATAATTAGCATTAACTTTTTCATATCTGTTCGGTGGTACATTACATCGTTCTCTTTTCCCCTATTCATTTTTATGTTTATAAAAATGTTTTGATCGACACAAACAATTTACAAACTTCACGAAGAGAAGATCAAGTTTATTGTTTATTTTCCTCCCATTCCCCCCTCTAAGATCTCTTGACGGAAGTAAAGAGTAAGAGCCGTATGTGTATCACAATTCACCAAAGTAACACTTTCTCTTCCTCTGTTATGGTTTGTGTGTCTTAAAGTGCCTTGCTTTATAACAAAGTTTATTATGAGTGAATATCGGACTCGTACAAACGCGTCATAGATGCTATGACAAGAAAACACTGAATGTTTTCTCTTATGTCTAATGATAAGCGTATCACAACACTGGAATACTTGCAAGCCATGAGTCTTCATTCATAAAAGCCGCCCGTAAGCGTTGATTAATCACTTTTATGGAAATTTGTATGAAAATTTGTTAATGATACGAAATCTGAAGAATGTTTATAATGATTCATTAAAGGCGTCCAATGTGTTCCGAACAAAGAAGAAAAAAAAAAAAGAAATAAATCATCTTTTCAATATCTTTACCATGACTAGATCCTTCACCGCCTTGACTGGTGCCCGCATTTTGATCCAAATCATCAATGGCCATATCTTCTTCATCCAATGTTAAATCTTCTACGGCCTCGTCATTGCCCTCATCATCGTATTCACTTTTTGGTTCGATAACAAGTTCAGATGAAGGTCCACCGCCACTGCCCGATGCATCTTTTGATGTTTGTTTTTGTTGTTTATGATTCGATGATTTATCAACAATATCACCAGCATGATGATGATGTGTTGAATGATGGTGAAGATGTTCAGAGACAGCATCGATATTAGCCAAATTCGAACCTTGTACATTATCGGTGTTCATGGCATCTGATGATTGTTGACTTGCCGCTTTAAGGCTTTCAGTCTTTTTGGTGGTGCTGGTCGTCGTACCCGAAATAGCTGCACCAGACATAACAGCAGGAGCAGCAAGAGAAGTTGAGGTGCCTGCCAAACTGGCGCCGGCTGGCAAAGATGTTGCAATTGTACCGGCAGCTAAAGCGGAGGCAGCTGCGGTAATGGCACCGACACCGGAGAGGGCAACGGCAGCAGTTGGGCCAGGCGGCTGTTGTGATGAATTTGCATTGTCGTGGACATCTAAAAAAACAAAAACGAAAAACAACAACATCAATAGAATTTTTTTTAATCGCATTTATTTAATCCTAACTTACCAGTCGTGGCATTTTCAATACTTCTGCGTCCCATTTTTCGACGTCTTCTTGACGGACTAGATGAGCCTTCGCGTGAGCCCATCTCTTGGTTATCTATCGAACCAGGTCCAAGTGCAATGCGGGCGCGCTTAGTTTGCTCAAGTGTATAGCCACCGGATAATTTCGGCGTAGGTGGCATGCTAGCTCTGTGATGTTCTTGTTTTGGGACCGTGCTACCGCCTGCTGAACGATTATCGGATAAACCTTTTATTTGCAAAGATTCTGCGGCCTTAAGCAAAGCAGCCAATTGATCTTGCGAGATATTGACCTCGCCGTGATACATATAGTCCATCATGGCGCATAGTTCTTGATATTTAACATCCTTTAGTATAAAGATCGGATGTTTGTCATATTGCTCTTGCAAGAGGGTCTAAACAAAAATAATGATAGATGGAAGAAAACAAGCGGACAAATATCAAATTAATTACTTGGGCAAAAAGGAAAGAATAATTGATTAATAAAACTTACCGCAAAATACGGACTACATGCTGATAAGACGACTTTGTGAGCTTTCAGAAATTTACCCTCAGCTGCCAGGGTACAATCAACTAATGCTTCATTCTCCTTCAGAGTACCGAATACGCTGATAATTGTACTCTGATGGTTATTCCATCTCAAGCAGAATTGTTGATCGTGATCGTCCATGTTGGCAAAATCAATTTGCCACCACGTTAGTGACTACACGACAACCAATGATAGGATGATAGACAGTTGTTTGATGTAGCAATAGGGATAGTAGTAAAAAGATAAGGAAATAACCAAACCCCAAACGTGACAACAACAGTACACGTCATATACGCCACTCTTACTGCGCTCTCTCGGCAATGATTTATTCAAGTTTCTTTTCGTTTTTCTCTATCTATGTGTCTCGCTCCCAATCAATCACTCTCTCTCTCTCTCTCACTCTCTGTCTTTTCCCTCTTACTCTGTCCTGCGAGTTCTTGCCTTTCTTTAAATTTTATCAAATTTTTTTGTTTATAAACCTGAGTTTTTTGTTGTTCTTCCAATTTGTTGTTTGTTGCCTTCGCAGCAAATTACAGCAAAAAGTGATAAAAGTGCGTGTGAGTTACAAATATTATATGTTCCCGTTATTTTTCTCTCTTGACTCTTCTCTCCGAATACAAAATTAGATGAGTTCTCCTTTGCTTCGCCTTCCTCTACTTTCTTTTACATCCGTTATTTGAATTGAGGAAGAGTAGAACAGTTTTTTTCTCCTTTTACTTTTGTTTTTTTTTTTTCTTTTTGTTTACTTTATCTCTCTGAGTGGGGGACAGGTGGTGAGGTTTTCTTTTGGTATAAAGTTTGTTTTTGTTTTTTTTTTTTTACTATATAGTTTTCTTATGCGTTTTTATTATTTCCTTCGTGCTTCGCTTTTATGGTTTCACACTAGACATCATTTGGGTATTTGGTATTTTTGCTTGCTTGTTGTTGTCATCAATTTATTTATATATATAAAAAAAAAAAAAAACTGCAATGAAAAGGAAAGAAAATAGAATAGATTAATAAAAGCGCTAAACAGAGAGTATATGACGATATCAATAAATTAACGGAAATTGAGAATATCCCCGAAATGCAACCCTGTATACTTCATGTGATTAATTTCATTTATTTAAAGAATATCTTCAATTTCGATTATTTTTCTTATTTATTGTCCTTATTGCGCGTGAAAAAAGCATAATTCTAAAAAGAAGAAGCAAATAATTGTTTTTGCATTTTGTGTAGAAAAAGAGAGGAGAGCAGATGCAACAAGAAACCTACACGTAAAGGCAGATCATCGAAGCGAAATCTTTATATTTAGAAAGCAACAGCAAAATATTAGAAAAAATGGAGATGAAATTTGAATTCCGATTCTTGAAATGCTATAAATTATAGTTCGGATTAACTATCGGGCATATTTCGTAACTCATGAATTATTTTTCATTGCTCTCATTTTCAACTCCTCGCGCATCACTAATTTTTGATCGCGACTGGCCAATGATACAAATTTATGCTTTCCCGAACTTCAGATGAATAATTAAACTTGGCTTAAAAGGTATAAATTTTGAATTGCAAAAAGTAAATTGAAGTAAAGTGAAGTGAAGTAAATTATAACACTAATCCGGAGTTACATTATTCACTCTACCAAGAAAATTCTAAAACGCTATAATAAGATAATATTTCCCTCTTTCCAGGCTTACTTCGGTTTGCGCCCCATTCGTCTTCTTTCCCGACACTTTAAGTTTGTATTTTTTGCTTACTGCACCTACTATTACCAAGGGATGAAATGTGCTAGAGTTTAGTCTTCATGTTCGCATGTGCGTAGTTTGACAAATTGATAATTACATTATGTCCGACTGATAGGCGTTGTTGAACTGTTCACGATTGCAAAATAAAATTAAATCAATAATATTAAGTCTATTTGTGAAACTCGATTTCATTCTTCGTACATCAAAAAGCCACATATATTGTTCTCTTCTTCTTCTTTCATCTCGTAAGATGAAAGATTCGTTATTAGAAATATATTCTTTTTTTGCAATCATTCAATTTCCGAAGCTAAACTTTGGGCGGCACTTTCAAACACTTAAACTAATTCCCATGCAAACCCTGCATTCATAGTTTAAGTGAAAATGCCTTAAGTTTTTCGCGAAGGCAATTTTTCCTAAGGCAAAAAATCCTAAAGATGAAAAAAAACCATCGATCAAGCTTAACATGCTTTGTTTATAACTTTATAAGTGTCTAGTGTCCGAAGGGCACTTTCTTAGATATGCCGTCAAGCAATGAAACGCTCTTGCACTCGCATTTGCAAACGACTGCCAGTGCTGGTGTGTTTCAACACTTATATTGCAACAAACCGCTAAGCCAATTGATATTCTATTGTTTTTCGTTGTCACACTTTAACCAACCTCTTCCGTATTCCTGAACATGCAATTTAATTAAGACTCTAGTAAGGGTATTATTTATGATTTTTTTTTTTCACCTATAACACAACTATGCCTCAGTTTAGAAAGTTTAAACTTTAATTTCAATGAATAGAAAAATGAAATAAAATTTATTCCGAAATTTTTACTTTAAATTTACAGTCTCACTAAAACACAAACATTAATATGTACATTAAATTTACGCGCTATTAATAATAATCCATTCATACAAACGGTAAAACTAAAAAAACTTCCATAAGTAAAAGAAAATCGAAATCGAACCTCACTTTGACTCACTGAACTTTGACTAATGTGCTTTGTGTACTTAAGTTTAGGCTCAGACAATTCCATTAAATTGTCAACTATTATTTAAAACACTCAAGAAAGGCCTTGTGAAACTGCTAACCGTTTAATGTATTGAAGACAATTATAACCTTTTCTTTTTGACACTTAACAAAACCTTTATATGCGCGACAAAGCCTGATTTAATTATTATTTAAAAGTACATAAGTAATTGAAAAGAAATTAAACAAAAATCTACTTTTAGATAAATTTCAAGTGCGGCTTGGCTTACACATGCAAAAAAAAAAA